>ML401580.1:0-24157 GCA_005239525.1 Nicotiana knightiana | reverse complement strand
TGTTATGATTTGGGACTTGTTGGTATATTTGGACGGGGGCTCGGGTGGGCCCAGGTGCCTCCCGAATGCCACACGAGGCCAAAAACCAGCTGAAATAGCTGTTGGTGCACCTGTTCTGGTGTTGACCGCAGGTGCGGTTGCCCAGTCGCAGGTGCGGGACCGCTCCTGCGGTCCCAACCTCGCAGGTGCGACCCCCAACGGGCAGGCCATTTCTCGCAGGTGCGGACAAACTTCCGCAGGAGCGGAGCCGCAGGTGCGGTCTCCACTCCGCAGGTGCAGGCCCAGGCTTCCTCGTCCATTTTCGCAGGTGCGAGACCGCAGGTGCGGAAACACTGTCAGAAAATGTGTTTCTTAAATACAAGATTCTTCATTGTTTTCTTCACTCTTTCCTCCATTAAACACTTTGAGAGCTTGGAAAAAGGACTCCACGACCCAACCCCTAGAAGGTAAGTAAATTTCATCTCAGGACTTGTTAATGCATGAATTCCTAGTTGAATTTAATCGCCTAATTAGTGAAAAATCAAGAATTGAGTAATANTAGGGCTTTCGATAATTTGAGAATTTACCCGTGAATTAGCTATGAAATCAAGTAAAAATCGTATATTAATGATCCTTAGGCTATGGGTGAGTGTTTCCTTCGAGAATTTTTGGAATCCGAGCATGCGGGCCCAGGGTTGGATTTTGGGATTTCTTCAAGAATGGTGAATTTGTCTAAGTAATAGGAGAATTCCATGCTTTGAATATAAATTAATGTATTTGTATAACATTTGGCTAGTTTCGAGTCCTCGAGTGTAGAGTTCAGAGTTCTGGGCGCGTTCTTGGTCCGGGAGTAAATTCGACACGAGGTGAGTCTCCTTTCTAACCTTGTAAGGGGGAACTTTCCCCCTAGGTGATTTAAATGCTATATGTATTAATTGTGGGGGCTACGTACGTACAAAGTGACGAGAGTCCGTACGTAGCGGCTATTACTATTATGTCCGGTAGTTAGGCCCACATCATACCTTGTGTTTTTACTTGATATGAACTATATGCTTAATAAATTAAATGTTACATGTTGCTTACTTCACTGAGGTCGTGCAAATTTGAGAAACTTGTAAGGAATTGTTCACTAAAAAGTAATTTAAAAAGAAGAAGAAGAAGAAGAAGAATGTGTATGCATGTGACCGCTTCGCAATTTACTTTCGGTGAGCGGAGTGTGATTTCCCCCCACTCTTATGGGAACGGGCCGTACGCCACGGCGGAATGAGAGATGCACTTTTGGTACGGGCCGTTCGATTCTCAGCAGTGCATAGAGAGGATTGAGAGATGCACTTTTGGTACAGGCCGTTCGATCCTCGGCAGTGCATAGATGTGAGTACTTTGTGGAGAGGTGCACTTATGGTTCGGGCCGTTCGACCATCGGCAGTGCACGAACATGAATATCTTATGACTCCGACCGGTTGTCCTTACCCTGCATGATGATTTATTTGTTACTAAATTCATGGATATTGATTTGACAGATATTTAGGGGAAAGTGAAGTGATAATTGTTTTATTCATTCCCAGTACTTTCTTGGATTTCAGTACCTTACATATATATTTGTTGTTTCACTGCCTTTACATGCCTACCGTTTTTATTATATTCTGTTAAATTATATCGTTGGACCTTAGTGAGTGTCATGTCGACCTCTCGTCACTACCTCTTCGAGGTTAGGCGGGATACTCACTAGGTACATATATGTTTATGTACTCATGCTACGCTTCTGTACTTAATTGTACAGGTTCTGAGGATGGTGCATCTGGTTGTCGGACCGGAGCTTGACTTGATATTAGATGGACCTGACTTCACGGTGAGCTTCTTTTCTCCTGGCGATCTCCGACAGCACCATGAGGTTTTCTTTTGCTTATTTCCCGTCTATTTCCTTCAGACAGTGGGACTGTATATTATATCTTTTGTATATTCTGTTAGTATGCTCGTAGGACTTGTGACACTAGTTCCTGGCACACACGTGTTAGTTGTTATGAATTTCGGGTTTGTATATATATTGGCTCACGCCTCTTCATGACTGTTTTTTTTATTAAAACTGGCTATAATCATGTTTTAAGTTTTAAAAACTGAGTATATTTTAAAGTGTTTAATCTAATAAGAAGGAACCTTTAGTAAATTGAGAGTCGGCTTGCCTGACCCTGCTGTTGGGCGCCATCACGACCTAAGTTAGGATTTTGGGTCGTGACATTTCCCTTGCTCTACATTACTGGAATTAGGGATTGAGAGATAGAGAGAGATGTAGAGAGAGAGAGCACGCAAGAGAATAATGATGAGAAATAATTGACTCATAATATAAAAGGATACTCATTTAGTTCTTAAAGTGTATATAATTAGTAAATTGTATATAGTATATAATTAAATTGAAACTTGAGTAGGGTGAGTAATAAAGTTTCAAATAGTATATAAGAAGATAAAAATTTCATATGTAATTGATTACATGGACATAGAGTGCACGAGATTATATTCTCTTGGTCTCTCAAGAGAGAGTATAATCTCTAGCACTCTAATTTCCTGCATAAATAATAATTTCTCTGATTAGCAACAACTACAAAAGAAATACACTCTCTTGGGCTCCAAATTTTTTGATCCAAAGTCTATAGTTATTTGTATTTCATACGGGTCTCAATATGAATTATTATGTTCTCAGCCTATTAATTGCATTTGTTTTTTTTTTTTCTTCTCAATTTCTTATTAGGTCTAAATTATTTACTTTTTTAAAAATAATTTATCACCCACCACCATCACACTTTGCAAAGAGCAATAAATATCAAAGGTAGTGAAACAGGGCCACTTGGAGTAGATGGTGAAATTGTAGAAAAGATCCCATTTCAGACATCATATTTATGACAAAGCTTCATCCACTTGGAGGTAAGAGGGAGGGGGCCATATGATTATTGTATTATGTGATGCTGGTGATGAAAGGTGATAAAATTAATTATGGGGGTCCTCTTGAATCATGTGTTATCATAAATTGAGAGAGAATCCCAACAAGAATTTTACATAAAGAAGGCAGGTTTATTCAAAAAAAAAAAAAAAAATCTTTCTTTTTTGGCATTTTCACAACTTAACCATTTTCACCTAAAAAAATATTTAATAATAAGAATTTTGTGTAAATAGTGTTGCCATATTGTTTTGCCTTTTGATGATTTTGGGTTGGTATTTTTAACTGTCCACTTTCCATCCTAAACTAATACTTCGTATGTACTTTGTATTACATTTAATTAAATGGTATGAACTTTCGTTAGGCTGGGGTAAGATTTGTGTACACATTACGCTCCCCATACTCCACCTATTGAGACTATAACGGGTATGTTATTGTTGTTGCATTAGCGTAATGTGTATACACATATTAAAATCAAGTTTAGGGATAGATCATTGTAATCACCAAAAATATAACAAACTCAAATCTTGGATAACACAATCAAATTCAAAGTATAAGAATTCAAAATGAGGAAATAGTTCCTATTAAACTACAGTCCAGGAGCTAGCCTCAAGACACTGATGATTGCTAAATTATCTTATTGAAATGTGAATACAAATAACAAGAAGATACCATATGATCGTTGGATCACCTCTTCTTTTAACCCCCAAAAAAACACGAATTAATCCGTCCTTAAGACTTAAGTCATGATCACGACGAGCATGGCAAATGCAGCAACAATGAAAGCAACAAATTTGGAATTAGGAGCAATCGAAGAAGCAGCAGAAGGAGCAGGGACACTTGGAGAAGAAGGTGAAGGAGAAGGAGATCCCAATTCAGGCAAAACATCGATAGTAACTTTCATTCCCTTTTCACAATGTTTGCCAACTCCACAAATGTACCATTTTTTGCCTGTTGTTGTGAGAGAAATCTCATCATTTCCAGAAGTTAAGGGTGTAATATCGTTACTTGGTGTGCAGCTTTTGAAGGCAGCTTGATCTGCTTTATACACATTGTGAGCATCTTTCTTGTACTTGAAGACTGCATGCAACCACTAATTTTTTAGTTCAATCAACATCCCAAAATTAAAAAGTTAATAATTTATTCACTGTATATCTTGTGTTTTAATACGATCGACTAAAGTTGAAGATATAATTAAGTAAACAAAAGTATGTTCTCTTTAGAAATACTAGGTTTTATAGATAAGACCGTCACACAGTTCAATATGACAATGAAGTAGAAAGAGGATAGGGAAATCTTGGAGCAACGGTAAAGTTATCTCCGTGTGACCTACAAGTTACGAGTTCGAGCCGTGAAAGCAGCTACTAATACTTGCATTATGGTAGGCTCTACATCAACCCCTTGGGGTATAACCCTTTCCGGGGCTCTGCATGAACACGAGATGTCTTGTGGCACCCGATTACCCTTTTATCGCAGAACGAGGGCATTGAATTCAAGGTCTGACCACCCATTACCATAAAGAATTTTTGCGAGCTCGACCATGGAAAGAATTAGGTTCGCAGCGTTGGAGATCTAAGTAAGTAAATAAAATTGTATGCTACCTAAAACTTAAGTTTTTAAATGAGCTTAATATACTAATATAAAACCATGAACAAATATTATGGAGGAAAGGGGAATATATATAGATATTCTGCATGCATGTGAGAATGATAAAGAACATACTGAGCTTATCTCCAACACGAAATTCTTTGGTGGCAGCCCAAGCGGTGTAGTTAAAGTCGAGTTTCCAACCTTGATCATCACCAACCCAATGATCAGTTGCCATTGCTGGAACAGCAAGCATTGCAATAAGAACAAATAGTGCAATCAAGAAAGTTGTAGAAGCCATTGGTATTGAAAGATTTATTGGAAAAAATTGGAGTTTGTAGAATTAATATTTTTGAAAGCTATAGATGATTTGAAGGTGTTGAACATAGGGACTTATTTATATAGATATGTTGTTAATTGCCAGTAAAATTAATAAACCAGCCGGCTAATAGCGGCATTATAATACTTAATCTTCATAATTTCACTATCTCCACCACTTTGCCTAAAGAATAACACCGTCTCTAAGCAAAATTAAAATTAGATACGTTAATTACAATGACCTTGTCTATATTGTTTTGGGATCCCTACCTTGAGCCGACATGCCAAATTAATCCCCTCCACGTGGCGAAATATACTTGATTATGTGAACATAGTTCATAAGTACAAAAGATTATACTCTTTGACTCAAAAAGAATTTCTTTTCTTGATCCATTTATTATTTGCATAAGAAACAACTCATTCAATCACATCGTCTGACAATTTTTCCAATAGGTAACCATTGGCTATTTTAGACTAAGAGCCCGTTTGGACATAAGAATTTTTTTAATTTAAGATCAATTTTGTAATTTTTTGAAAATTTGACAGACTCCCAAAAGCAGTTTTTCAGAATTTTTGTTTAGATCAATCACAAAACTTCAAAAACAGTCCAGAATTATATTTATATCCAAACAAAACTCTAATTTTTAAAAACTAAAAAAAATCATATTTTTTGGAATTTTACAATTCTTATGTCCAAAACACCAAATATTTAATAGTTTATACAATTTGCCTATGGGGTTGTCAACCAAGCTATTGATTCGCCATCTATTTGGATTCGTTATATCAGAAGCTCATTTCGTGAATGTTGAAATCAGATCAAAACGGGAGAAATTCAAAAATAGCCAGTGGTTTTCTAGAAATAATCACAGTTTTAAAAGTAATCGAAATTAGTCACTTTTCATGTAAAGATAAATTTGAATGAAAACACTGTTCAAAATCCAGAAAATACTCCAGCATAATATACTGGAACTGGAAGTACTAGACTTCTAGCATAATATGTCGGTCCAGCATAATATGCTAGAAGTTCATACACAGGTGTTCCAATCTTCAGTATATTATGTTGGAACTTTCCGCATGTTGGAGTTCCAACATAACATGCTAGAAGTTCATACACAGGTGCACCGATCTCCAGTATATTATCCTGGAACTTTCCGTGTTGCAACAAAATAGTGACTATTTTTCAATGACTTTGTAAACTTAATTATTTTTGAATGGCCAATCCGAAAACTAGCTAGCCCGTACTATTTTTTATGCTAAAAAGGTAAAAGTAGGGGGGGGGGGGGTAGAAATAACTTGATTTATCATAGGTAATTGAATAATAGAGTTCGAATTTTTTACATATGAGGTTCCATCACAATTATGCTAGAATTTTATAATGTACTAGAGTTCTAACATAATATGCCAGAAGTTTATTCGAAGGAGCTCTATATCCGGCATATTATGCGGGAACTTTCCGTGTTTCAACTAGGGTAATGTTGTCCAGATTTTATCTCCGCATAAAATAGTGGCTATTTTTAATGACTTTAAAAGCACTGATTATTTTTTTATTACCAATCCGAAAACTGGCTAGCCCATGCTATTTTCACTACAAAACTTGGAGGCATTCACTGGATTGGGCCTCATCAACAAAAAAACAGTATTGGATTGTTTGGAAGGCCCATGTTACTACAATATTTCGAGCCCAATTCTTCACGTACAAGTCCACTTAACCAAAAATTTACAGATATATGACACCTTTTGGGGTATTTTTTTTAAAACTTTTGTCATGCTTGTCGTATGGACATAACTTTAAGGTCAAAAGTTAAAAATATTATCCATGAGGTAAGCGAGGGGCAACACTTATTAAACTTGAAGTTCTCTACCCATGGGGCGAGTGCGGACAAACATTCAAGACCATCCATTTTGAGGGCTATTTGTGTACTTCACCCATCCTTAACTAGGGGCGGAGCTACAGGCGCGAGGGAGTTCTCCTTTGCGAATATCGTAGATATTGAATCCCCAATTCTGGTTCTGTTCTCCTGAACATAAAACCCACCTAGCCAGGAAACACATCATATGCCTAAGCTGGAATTTGGATATGCTGCATGATGTTTTACAAATAGAAATTATGCCAATGTATTAAATGTATGCTCAATAAAGAGTCTCAAGTGAAACTTCACCACTCATATTATATTGACTGGCTGGTGCTGTGGCCAAACATTGAATGGGACCATGATGAAAAATTCAAAATTCATATCACAGGGGTCATGTGATATGTGTTTAGCCAAGATTTCTTCTAATTTTATTTATCACATGGGGGGTCGGATACCGGTAAGGATGATAATAGAAGTTTCTAAAATATGGAGCGGGTCCAAAAGGGGTTCAGCTGAATCTTCTTCGACGAGAAACTATACTATGCAAATAGGATAAAACCAAATATTTTTGTTGTTTGGTTTAGACCCGTGAAATGCAAGAAGCTGTGCCTCTCAAATGCAGAGCATCACTTATTTTTTCCAAACCATAAATCATATTCAATACCTCTATGTAATGGTTTCTTTATAAACCACAAATTGCTTGTTGAAGTCATCCTCACGAGAAACCCCATTAAAAAGCTACACTTTTTCACATTAACTAGCTACTATTTCCACTTAATTAATCCAAGTTGATAACCACCACTAACACAAGTTCTTTTTCAACATTTCTCGTGATCCATCCCATGTTTGATAAACCATAGAAAATGCACGTAAAAAAAAGCTTATTATACCAAGAAATAAAGAATACTCCATATTTTGTCAACTTTTGGGGGAAATGAATGTAGGAACAAATTCTGTAGGAAACCATCTAGTTGACATACATGAAGTCTTGCATGAAGAGGAAGAAGATAAGGAAGAAAACAAGGACAACACTTCTAATATGGCTGATATATCGGACAATCGATTCAACAGGCCTACGAAAAATAGAGAAATAAAAAGGGGTCCTAAGAATTTCAGCAGGCAAGTTTCACTAGAAACAGGCTTCTCTGTACTCAATGGAGAGACTTCTAAAGATAAAAATGAGAGAAAAGTACTTGGAAGAAGTGGGAAGAGTTTTGGAGGATTTGGTGTTAATGGAACTGGTATGGAAGCAAGAAATAAAGGAGATTTCAGCATGTTTAGGACCAAATCTACTCTTGTTAGGCAATCCTCAAAGATACCACTTAGAAAAGACAGTGGAATTGATCTTCAGAATAATAATGTTAAAGGAGGAATTGATGAAAATGTCAATAAGAGTGTACCTGCTGGAAGATACTTTGATGCCCTTAGAGGACCTGAACTTGATCAAGTCAAGGTATTTATCAAACTTCTCATTTCCAAGAGTTCAACGATGAATGCATGAAATTATTATGATTTTTTACATTGACGGAAGGGGGGCCTTAGAGCAACGGTAAAGGTGGCTCTATGTGACCTATAGGCCACGGGTTCAAGCCGTAGAAGCAGCCACTAATGCTTGCATTAGGGTAGGCTGTTTACGTCGCATCCCTTGGGGTGAGGCCCTTCCCGAAATCCTGCGTGGGTCCGGGATGCCTTGAGCACCGGGCTGCCCTTTTCTTACACCGGCAATGTAAAGACTTTTACGCTTTCAATGTATTTTAACTTGAAGCCGAGGATCTACCGGAAACAGTCTCTCTACTTTACCAGGTAGGGGCAACGTTTGCATACACTTCCACCCCCAGACCTCACTTTTGGGATTAGGCTGGATCTTCTGTTGTTGTTGTTGTTGTTGTTGTAATGTATTTTAACTTGTTATAGCAGGTAACATGACATCATTTTCCAAGTTATCAATCCCATTTTTTATGGATGGATACTTGTAGTTATCTTTCAAATGATCTGATAGTGTGCATATTTTTGCGTTGTCAGTGCATAGATGTTAACTCAATTGTTATTCAGTATTACGATCTTTTCTGCAGGATTCTGAGGATATTCTTCTTCCAAAAGATGAAAAGTGGCCTTTCCTGCTCAGGTTCCCTATAGGTTGCTTTGGTATCTGCTTAGGTCTTAGCAGTCAAGCCATCCTGTGGCGTTCTCTTGCTCTAAGTCCTGCCACCAAATTCCTCCATGTTCCACTTTTCATTAACTTTGTGATTTGGCTGTTAGGCGTGGGGATTCTAGTTGCAGTTTTCATAACCTACATGTTCAAATGTGCACTTTACTTTGAAGCTATAAAGAGAGAATACTCTCATCCAGTGAGGGTCAACTTCTTTTTTGCTCCATGGATTGTCTGCATGTTTTTAGCCATAGGTACACCACCTAAAACAGCACCAGAAACTCTTCACCCAGCCATCTGGTGTGTATTCATAGCCCCTATCTTCTTCCTCAATCTCAAAATCTATGGCCAATGGCTTTCGGGAGGGAAAAGGCGTCTTTCTAAAGTAGCCAACCCATCTTCCCACCTTTCTGTAATTGGGAATTTTGTGGGAGCCATTTTGGCTGCTAAAGTGGGATGGAAGGAGCCTGGCAAATTCTTGTGGGCTATTGGTTTTGCACATTACCTTGTGGTGTTTGTCACATTATATCAGAGGTTGCCAACGAGTGAAGCGTTGCCTAAGGAACTGCACCCTGTTTATTCCATGTTCATTGCAACTCCAGCTGCAGCCAGCATTGCTTGGGGTGCTATATATGATGAATTTGATGGCTTGGCAAGGACATGCTACTTCATTTCATTATTTCTCTACTTATCGTTGGTTGTACGTCCCAACTTCTTCAGAGGATTCAGGTCACTTTCTTATCCATTTAATATAAGAGAACAACACAGCAGTTTAAAATTTTGAGAAAAACATATCGTGGACTCCATAGTTACTAATATCTTGACTATCTGCAGATTTTCAGTTGCATGGTGGTCATATACATTTCCAATGACCACGGTTTCAATAGCAACCATAAAGTATGCAGAGGAAGTCCCTTCTTTCATAACCAAGGCTCTGGCCTTGGCCCTTTCATTCATGTCGACAACAATGGTCTGCATATTATTTGTCTCCACTCTTCTACATGCTTTTGTGTGGCAGACCTTGTTCCCCAATGATCTTGCCATTGCCATAACAAAGAAGAGATACAACAAGGATAAGAAGCCTTTGATGAAGCGTTGGACAAAACAGTCCCCTCTTTCATTTGTCACATCAATAAGGAAACATCATTCAGGAGACAAAGAGTCTGTCTCTGATGAGGAGAAATGATAGCAAATCAATAGTGCCGCATATAGTTGTGGAATATGGTACTTGGCAGCAATACATAATCAAACAATTAGTCCTGAAGACAACAAGCAGACATTCCTGCTACAGTGACCAGAAACGAGGAAACAATTAATAGGTCTAGTAGCCTTTCGTACCATCATTTTAGTCAATATATAGTCCCATCTCTCTGAATGATTCAATATCAGTAGCCAAAAATGAGCAATCTATTAAATTTGTAATTATCTAATTTCTTCAGCATTTGATACATAATATAGTTAATCACTCAAAATCTTCCAGCCTGATTGTAGTATGCCACCAGACAACGAACTAACCACGTCACTGCTTATAACTTTTGAAATCTTCAGAGCACAATCAAATTACTCCAGGATTTCTTCAGAAGCTACTACTAGATCTATTTTCTTCTCTTGGAAAATAACACAGCAAAATTAAAGAAAATTGATAAATAAAGCTGAACAGCTCCACTAAACAACACTTGCTCATTTTTATTCACATGATGACACGGTGAATAACATCATCGTTTGTATTTGACCCTTTTACATGTGTAGATATTGATTTTTACATAAAAATTATAAAGCTGGGGTGTACATTCGGACACAGTTGACAATTTCAGACAGATTTTATGTACTGCATCGATACATCGCCTCAGTCTGCCTTTTGAATCAAGCAAAGAGGGTTCATCAACACTGAGAAATGTGCTGCATTATGCCTCTAACGAATGCCCAAACTCCTACAAGAATTGAAATATATGTTAACAGGATAAGTTGGATCACGTAAGAAGATAAAGCAAAACTGTCCCAGGGCTTTGGAGTTTGGCCGAGCATGTCATGGATTCGAACCCTGCCGCAAACAAAAGCCTATATTTAAGTGGATAAGGGTAGAGTGGCGAGCCCAATGAGTTCCATGGACTTTCGAACTGTGAGCTCGCCACGGTGCCTCTGGATTTTTTGATTATCAAGAAAAAAAGAAACCAAAACTGTGTACCTGTTGATGATGCTAGACTTGACAAACTTCAGTCATCCCCACATCACTACCAAACTGAATTGGCTTTACTTTTAAGATCAGCTAGTTTACCCTTCTCCGTGTGTACTATCTTTAAAAAAAAAAAGAATTTGAGCTGATTAAAGTTAATTATAAACATAATGCCGAAAGTATTGCTACTTGAAAAGCCAATTAGAAACATGAATGTAGACTGAAAACACTAGCAACCAGGGAATAAACAGAGTTTACCTCATGGTTTTGTTGGAAATAAGCCCATCTATTTTCTTTAGAGCCCTTGTACCAAAAAGACGTACAAAATCAAAAATCCATACACTGTTAAATTATTTGAGATCAGAAAAAGAAAATGGAGAAATAAATGGAACCTTTGACAGAAAGAAGGATGGTCTTTGTGCTTTCAACTGCACTCCAGCAGGTTGGGGCTCAGATGTAAGAGATAGCTGATAAAAAAACAAGAAAGATTTATCACAATTTGACGTATAGTAAAAAGCTGCAATATTGTGTCCCAAAAAAACACATCAAACCATGTAAAGATGTAACTCAACCTTGTTAACATTCAAAGTAAAGATGTAAAATATTCAACCTTATTAAACAGATCAATTGGCGGATTATGATGAATCCTCTTTTCAGTATGAAAATTGAACTCCTGCGGCACAGGCAAAGCAATTTATGTGTCATTATTGGAATTTCAAACATAACAATAACAACTGAAAAGTCTAGACATGTCTGGTATAACCATTGGCACTGTGGTTTCTCTCTTGGTGTTTCGGAACACTCCAATGTCTCCTTTACTTGATAGGATCTATATAAAACAGATAGTTGTTCAGTTCAGATAACTCCTTATATAAAATCTTCCCGAATTTTTTTAGCGTACCTTTTTATTAAGGGGAAGAGCTTTGAAGTTGTAGGTTGACGTAGATTCCTCCTGCTTTGGAGCCTCTACATGATTAACTCTGATAAACAAAAGTTCCCATTTCTTAGTCACCCACACCATTAAAATAATTTACAGTTACAGTCATTGACAATCAATCTTTTAACTGAAAAAAAAAAATGTAACAACGACAACATAGAGAGAATTGTGATAACAACATAGGCTGCTGTTCAACACATATACACATAAATATATGAGAGATACAATTCCACAAGTATATCAAGATTCACCTTCTGAATTCTCTATTTCCACATTCAATGGTTGAATTATTACTGGGCTTCTGCAACACCTGCAAACAGAACCTTAGGCTTCATCAAAACTGCACTTTTATGTAATATTCCAGGCTAGCAAAACCACACAATTGTAAGAAGCCACAAACAAAGAGGGAAACACTACAAGTTCCCAAATCTGTGATGGTTGTTGCCACTAGTCAGTTTCCAATTTCGCTGGTTCAGCCCTTTAAGCTAAATTAGAGAGTAGAGTGTGTATGCATAAGGACAATACGTGATAAGAACTGATACGTAACCTTGTTACTAGTAGAAGAATTGGCTGCAGAAGTTGAAATGGCTGAACGATGTTGCACGGCTCTCTCTGACGTCTTCAGGTGAAATTCCTGAAAACCAATGTGTCAAGAGAGAAATTCAAATTCACTTAGCAGCAGAATTATGCTTACAAGCACTGCAATAAGTGAAAACTCATGGAATACAAGTGACTAATTCCCATAGTCATAGGCCAGACAGTATAATATGAATGGAGCTGGTAATTTAAGAACGGAGAAGAAGCAAAGACACCAGTCTGATTCCTTACTTGAAACTGCGGAAGTCGTGGATTGCTTCTTTTTGGAGGCATAGAAGGAACTTCCAAGATCTGAGAGATAGACAATTGTCAATAACATGCAGATGAGGCAATGGCCTCTTAGAAAGTATGCTTACTAACTTTTTTATTCAGTGGAAGAGCTTTGAATCTTCGGATAGCTGTCGGCGCCAAATTTTCTGCTTGTTCACTACCTTTTGGCCTGAAATTGAAGTGCTATGTCAACATGTTGACAATGGTCCTCAAAGACAGTATAAAGACAACTGAAACCAGTTAATGAAATCAACCTTGCTCTTTGTGCTCTATGAGTTGTTTGAAGCTCAGGCTCTCTAGGAATAGTTATTCTGGGCTTAGCCAATGTGTTGTTGCCATCAACTTTTCCATCCTGCAAGATTGTTCAAAATGTGTGTCTGAACTCCAATACAACAAGTATATCCAGTCATCACCAAAAATTCTTTATGATTAAAGATCTGTAAACTCAGAGCTCTAGACTAGGGATTCCCCAAAACTTTGTACTAAAGACATTCTTCAGCCACTCAAATGTGGGCCTAGCTAATGGTTAAAAACTAAGGTATATATTACTAGTGGCATCATTTAAGTAAAAAATATGGGAGCTCACACTTTGAACTACTATGATGAACAAAAAACTTCATAGCTATAGGGAAAATTTAAAGAACAGATACGATCAAATGAAACAGCTAAAGCAAGATTCCCTCCATTTTCATATAAGGGCATAAGGGAAGACAGTGCCAACTCAAGAAAAGATATCACAGGTAAAGGGAAAATATAAAGGACAGACATGACCAAAAGAATGAAAATAGAAAGCCACTAGTGTTTAATTGCACATGAATGAAAACGCCTAACTTTTTCATGAGAGAATAGATAATAGAACAGAGAGAAAACACTTACTCGCCTAGGTGCCTTGTGAACAAAACTAAACACAGGCTTTGCTTCGGCAACCTGTAATATTTTTCAACAAAAATGAGCAATCAAACATCATGAGAGAGATGCAAAAGGTCCACAGACGAGGAAATAGACTTGAACACTAGAAAGAGCGAGGATGCATTAGTGTTTTCTGATGAGATTGCACAGCTGGAATAAAACTTGGCACTGACTAGATGAGAAGACCAAGAAATGTTTCAAATTTACTTTTTGGGTCACGGTCGTGTTTACCTCCAGCGAGAACAAACTAACTCTGTCTACCACTATTTGTAATCTACTCCAATATGTAGAAGTTCCAAAATTCCAACAAGTAATACACTTCCCACGTAAATTCTCAACCTCTAAATTTTATTCAATTAATTAGCAGAAAATATAACTCCAAAATTCATCAAGTTGATCCCGGTAATGGAAAAGTAGCGCTAAGGTGGAAGCAGCAAATTAATAGTTATTGAGACTCATCATTAATATGGCACAATGCAGAGAAGCAAAATCCAAAGGGCAAAATATAAAAGATACCTTCCGTAGATGACCACTCTCAAGTTTTTGTCTCTTGGCAGCTTGAGTCTCAACCACAGCAGAATTTGTTCCATTTTTCTCAACCAAAAATGTGGTTAACCTAGCATACCGGAGAAAGAGGTGTTTCAAAGAGACCACAAACCAGTAAAGTATTTAGCAAGGCCAGTGATGATGTCCTCTGTATGACCACCAAACAAGGTTTATTCACAACCAATTACATGCAAAGTGGCAAGAGTTTGCTCAGCATTCACCGAAAGGTGGAATACAAAAATAAAATAAACAACACATTTAGAAGAACTCTCGCTCTTTGAAGACTTGCACATTCTAACTCTTCAAAAACTTTTCAAAAGATCACTACAAAAGATTTTTGTTTTTCACTTAAACAGAGCATTCCAAAAATCAGGAATTTCAACCTCGATTCACCAACTGGACGAAGTGGGTTTTGTTTGGCTAAGTGACTTGCGGTTGGCTTCATGAGGGTTGAGGTCCTGGGACAAGATGGCTTCCCCGGACACCTGGTTTGACCTTTTGCGGTATCTTTAGCCATGTGATTGTAGAATGTTAACCCTGCAAACCAATGGCACAAAATATAAATATGAACCTATCAAAGTAAAAAGACACCACGAAACCTAGTGCAACATGGCTGCATGGCAATATTGCTGTACCATCGGCAATACCCATTCACATACATATACATATCATGTAAGCGACCAACTTAAGTTATGAAAGCACAAGAACAAATTCTTAATTTTAAGAGACTATTAATCATTTGAGAGATTTTCATTAAACTAAATATTAAAAGCCAAACATTCATTGTCATACTAGAAACTAAACGCACCTGAAGGCAGCTGCCTTAGTTGATTTAAAAGTTTCTCGGCATTGCTAATTTCTAAGTTAACAGAATTCCCTGCATTGTTCCCCTCGCCTTCTGTAAAACAAAATCAGACAGAAAACTTGAGCATATCAGTATGAAACCTCTTTTTTGGGGCAAGCAGGCACAAAGATAAAAACAGCAGTATTCATTATAAGCAGTTAAAGGTAGGACCTAGGAGTGGCCATCTTTACATGCATGTGGATGCTAATGAATCATGTCTTCAAAGTTTGAGGGATTTACAGCAACAAGTTGCTGCGGCGTTAGTTCTGAATCAGTTAATAGAACTGGTGACAAAGGCGCGAACACCAATTAAGTTCAGCATCAGGTATATCCATGTTTTTTTGGATCTTATTAACACAAGCAAATGAGTGTTTAGAATCTTATTGTTTATGCGGTTTTTACCATTTTTAGAGAGACAAATCATTTTGTAAGACCGAAAAAGCCAAGTGGGTCATACCAAGGGTCAAAGGGAATTACCAATTAATTAGTATTATCAACATCAGTTCAAGAAGGTTGTAGAGAATTACCAAAGTAATACTGCTTTATTAAAGTAAACAACTAGCAAAAACACTTCCTCTTTTGAGAGGGAAAAAAGCTACATAGATCAGATGGACCGAAAGTGGTAAACAACGAAAACTCTTTTTTATTGCAAAATTTAGGACAATACAATAAAGGACAAAATAAGGATTTGGTATAATAAGACAACTTTTTGTTTTAGATATCTATTTATAAAATCAGCTCATTGGCACCGAATGAAGGAACAGTCATATGTTCCATTAGCATCTTGTAAGCTTTAACTTCTATTATAACTAAGGCTTTGAAGAGTCCCGATCAGTATTAGTTTGCGGAGCCAAGAATTCTAACAAGGGGATAAAAAGAATGTCAAGACGCCATATTTAGAATTTTCAAACCACTTTTGCCACTACACTAAAAGCTTCTTTTCTTCAAGGGGATTCAAAAATTTGAATATATACAAAGAATCGGTTTTCAGAGTGTACTTTCAGATGAAGTCGGTGTAAAGAAATAGCCTGCATCTCAGCAAAGTTTTAGTGAAAGATTCAAAATGATTATTAACTTCTAAAGCAAATGCTCAATGCGGATGAAGGAACATATTAAATTTCTGGTATAACAGTAGACCGTAAAATTCAAGCAAAATAAACACCTTTTATTGCACCAGGAACCCCTTGCTCGACCTCAATGTCAGAATCACTATCTGATAAACTCATGTTCACATCAACTTTGGTCTTCGGAGAAACATTAATGCTTTCCAGCAAATCGCCCTCCTTCAGAACTAACCTAGTGACAAAAGCTTAAACAACACAGAACAAATATCAGTCATAGTGTCAAAATTTTCAAATGTAATTTTACTAGAATGAAGTTTAACCTAAGTAATAATAAGCAGATCTTTTACCAAAACTAAAGCAAAAAAAACCACAAAAAAAGCAAAAAAAGCAAACCAGAAGTGTCATATAATGCTCAATACATCAAGGAAAATAACATAGAGGAGATTCCAGATCTTTTTATTAGAAAAAAAAAACTCAAAAAAAGTTCCCATTTTGACAGATTACTTGGACGATACTAACTTTCAGTTTGTCACCCCAGATGTTACATCAATGCAAATGCAATTAGAATCTGAAAATCAATGAGAGTTCTTCTAAATATAGTTAAAAATCTAATTTTGTTTCTTAATTGATATTTACGATACATTTGCACTTCCACAATATGTAGGACCACAAAGTAGTAATCATGCTAAAAATAAATATATCTTTTTAAAAATAATGACACTAATTAAAAAACAGATGAACAGGAAAAGCTAAAAAACTTTGTCCGGAAAAAGCTAAAAATATAAAATATATAATTTGAGAAATATAGCATTGGCATTATTGCAATAGTAGAGTTATCCTACAGTGACCTGTAAGAAATAGCTAGAAATGAGCAGGAAATCAAAAAATAAGTTCTAGAAAATCAAATAAACACCAAAATTCAGCACACAAAAAAAAAATTGAAGTATAAGAAAAAGCAGAAAAAACGTGACTTACGAGAAGGTGGATAGCTTCCGGCAGATTCAAACCAGCTCTCAGCTTGATGAGTCTCAGGCAAAGACTCGTCACGGCTAAAATCAAAGTAACGCGGAGCATCATACTCGTAATCGAGGTCAATCTCCACTACCGTAAACGTATACTCAACCATATCCTCCATCATCTCTTCCTCCATTTCAAACACACACACACACACTCAGCGTGATCTCTCACACAGAAACGGTGATCTCGAGCTGCGAGATTTGAAAATAATAGAACACTGGAAAAGCCCTAGTCAGTGTATAGAAAAACGAGAAGAATTGGAAGAATATAAGGGACGTAACGATTTTTCATGGAGATTTGGGATAGGGAAAAGACAGAAAAAAAAGTACTATTTAGCAGTATGTATTGAGAGTTGAGACTGGTTAGTAGCGGCGAGGCGACTGCTTGTGTTCAGAAAGATCCGAAAATTTTGAAATGACGGGTATGGGCGGTCCGATTGGGTTAGATATAACGTTATAAATCTTTTCCTGCTTTGACTATTATGCCCTTCTATCCCTTTTGTCAACTTCGTTTCATTTTGTTGATATATTTCTATTTTAGTTTGTATTAGGAGTTAGGAGTGTGAAAACTACATAAAGTTAGTAGGCTTTTTGATGTAAAATTATAATTTTTAGAAAAAATTAGTATTTGGAGTTAAGTTAAAAAACAGTATTTGGACATGCATTATACTTGACTAAATATTACAGTTTTGTGAGTGACGGAAAAAAAAATTCTGAAAATTTTGAAATGGTGATCAAAACAACTTTTTTGTTTTTGAAAATCTCATTTTGGAAAAATCTCCAAAACGGTAAAAAATTACATTGACAAACACGCTTTAAAGAAACAATCGAGAAAAAGAAGAAAAAAAATCTATGGATAAACTGGTCCTTAATTTGTTTAAGCTTTGTTTGAATTGAGAGATTTAATTCTATGTATTTCAAATCTTCAACTTTAAATTTAACAATTTCGAGTTTGGAATTATAAACGAGGAAGAATTATATGAACTATTACTATCAGTACAATTATGATAAATATGTCGAGTTGTTACAATNAAAAATTGGGTTCGTTATCATTTCTTGCATTCAGTAGCACATCCTTTCATCCCAATATGTTCAAGCATTTAATGAGTTTTGCACATAATAAAGTAAGCACAAAGAATCACCTTTCACAATCTCACATAGCATGGTGGTATGAAAATCAACTAAGACAATCAGAGAATAAAATCTTACGCCCCAACACCTTAGAACTATCATTTCACATATGCATAAGCAAGGAACTCATACCGAATGCTCGGACACCAACAAGGTGACTCTACAAATATTAAAGTTAGTCATACATACCTCGAGTTGGAATTTTCCTTTAATTTCTATCCCAAATCACCAAACCTTCTAACGCCTTCAATCTAATTTATCATGTGACACATTCAAACTTAGATTTAGGAACCTTTAACTCATTTGGGCATTTTATCAAATACTATATGGTCCTTTAGATTGACTAGCCCCCTTTTTAGTGAAAGGTTTCCCTATCCTACTTCCCTTTCCTAGATTATAGTAGATTATTCACATGCATGCAAGGACTTTAACTTTCCTCTTCAAGAACCAACCTATGTATGTTCTATTCTAACTAAAATCTGAGAATTTGGGGAAATGGGGTGAATACTTACCTCTTACGGTGAAGAAGATAACGACTACTCAATTAATTACAGGCCTGAGTAGAGATGATGGACCAATTTCGGGAAGATGAGGACTTCTCTCACTAGAACCCACTCTCACTTCTCTCTATTTTGCTCAGATAGTCTTTAAAAATGAAGGGGAGGGGTGTTTTATTAAACTGGGGGTCGGGTTATAAAATTAGAAATTAGAAGCTCCGAAGCAGGTAATGCGGACAGGAAGGCGATCGCATTCCTGCTATGCGGTCCGCATTCCTGTTGCATAAATGGCCCTCAAATGGGCCAAAATGGGAACAGGACTGCCCAGGTATGCGGACCGCATAGTGGTCGGATACCTGGACAACCTGTTTTCCAATTTGAGGATAGCTATGCGACCCAAGATGCGATCGCATCTTGGGTCGCATAGCTATCCTCAAATTGGAAAACAGGTTGTCCAGGTATCCGACCACTATGCGGTCCGCATACCTGATCGGCAATCGCATAGTGGACCGCAGATCTGCGTAATTCTGGAAAATTTTATCTTTTAAGTCCCTGGGTACTTTTTACTCCATCATTTACTACACACCCTTTAGCCCTTAGATAAATTCAACAATTGGGTTCGTTATCATTTCGTGCATTCAGTAGCACATCCTTTCATCCCAATATGTTAAAGGATTTAATGAGTTTTTCACATAATAAAGTAAGCACAAGGAATCACCTTTCACAATCTCACACAGCATGGTGGCATAAAAATTAACTAAGACAATCAGAGAACAAAATCTTACGCCTCAACACCTTAGAACTATCATTTCACATATGCATAAGCAAGGAACTCATATCGAATGCTCGTAACCCCAACAAGGTGACTCTACAAAGATTAAAGTTAGCCATACATACCTCGAGTTGGAATTTCCCTTTAATTTCTATCCCAAAACACTGGACCTTCTAACGCCTTCAGTCTAATTTACCATGTGACACATTCAAAATTAGAGTTAGAAACCTTGAACTCATTTGGGCATTTTATCAAATACTATATGGTCCTTTAGATTAACTAGCCCCCTTTTTAGTGAAAGTTTGCCCTATCCTACTTCCTTTTGCTAGATTATAGTAGATTATTCACATGCATGCAAGGACTTTAACTTTCCTCTCCAAGAACCAACCTATGTGTGTTCTATTCTAACTAAAATCTGAGAATTTGGGAAAATGGGGTGAAGACTTACCTCTTATGGTGAAGAATATGACGACTACTCGATTAATTCCCTGCCTGAGTAGAGATGATGGACTAATTTGGGGAAGATAAGGACTTCTCTCACTAGAATCCACTCTCACTTCTCTCTATTTTGTTCAGATAGTCTTTAATAATGAAGGGAAGGGGTGTTTTAATAAATTGGGGGTCGGGTTTTAAAATTAGAAATTAGAAGCTCCGAAGCAGGTAATGCGGTCAGGAATGCGATCGCATTCCTGTTATGCGGTCTGCATTCCTGTCGCATAAATAGCCCTCAAATGGGCCAAAATGGGAACTGGACTGCCCAGGTATGCGACCACTATGCGATCCGCATACCTGTTATGCAATCTCATAGTGCATCGCATAACCTCCTCCGCAAAAGTGGAGGTGCAAGGATGCAACAGCTATGCGGTCCGCATTCCCATAATGCGATCGCATCTTGGGCCGCATAGCTATCCTCAGATTGGCCAGCAGGATGTCAAGGTATGCGGCCACTATGCGGTCCGCATACCTGATCTGCGATTGCATAGTGGACCGTAGATCTGTGCAATTCTGGAAAATTTTATCTTTTAAGTCCCGGGATACTTTTTACTCCACAAGGGTCCGTTTTAAGAATTTCTACATTTATAATTCGGGGATTGTTTTTAGTTAAGAAATTTTACGGGTCTTTACAGATCTAATAGTTGTATGTTCATATTAATTGGTTTATTTGTAGATTTTAAGTCTTAGCTTGTTCTTGTTATTTCTCTCTTCTAGAACGGTAGTCATCTAAGCCATAATGCTTGAACATGTTTCACCAATGTGTTAAAATATATGGGGTATTGATTTCTTGTTGCCTAAGGGGATATAGGGTTCTTATTACATGTGCTTCACGTCTAATTTTTCAAAAAATGATAAAACCCTAGTTTGAACATCACTGTTAGTGGTTGAATTTTGCTGAAGCGGACCAAAAATTCGTTGACAGTGGAATTTCAACAAATTAAGATGCAATTTTCGTTGCAGCGGACCAAAAATCCGCTGACAACGGAACCTTCTTCTTCTTTCCTAACTGATGAAAACTACTACAGCGGCAAAAATTCCGCTGACAGCGGTGGCCTTTCGGTGCAGCATTATTTTTCCGCTGGATGCGATTTGAAATATCAGAAGATGGGGTATTCTGAACCCCCACTTCCACTGCAGTGGTCAACTTTCCGCTGACAGCGGTGACCCTTCGGCTACAGCGGTTAATTTTCCGCTGACAGCGGAATTCTTCATCCAGCATTGTTTCATTCCCTATTTTACTGAAGCCTGTGCTCTTTGGATACTTGGTACCATGTTCTAACAACTTTCATTACATGTCTGCAGAGAATGGTTCGATCACGAGGTGAAGCAAACAAGCAACCCGGGAGGGGTGACTCTTTTAGGGGTCGGGGCAAGGGTAAACAACAGGCAGCCCCATTAGGCTCGACAAAGACCATTGGGAAGAAGCAAACACAGAAAAGTCCAACGCCGACCAATCTGAAACAAGTGAATATGCCCCCTCCCGGGAAGCTTTGGAAGGAAACAGTGGAGCAGACTTAGCATAGGCATTATCCAAACCCAGGAGGCTTGTCAATGAGCATACTAGCTCAGACCATTTAGACAGTTTGGGTCTTTCCAGTGACTCCACACCCCTAGAAGATACCGGTGCAGCAGCTCAATCCATTGCCCCTGCTTCTATCAACCTTGACAGCTCTGAGGAGTCACCAGATGATAGTAGGGGTGGTGACACCCAAGTACAGACAGCAGGGCTTCTCCGGTCAAGAAAGCCATCAGTGTGGCAAGATCTGGTTGTTTCTGAAACGGCCTACCACAAATTCAGAGAGTGGTGGCCTCAGAGGTCACTGACCCCTAAGAGGCCTTTCATTGTTAAGGATATGCTACCGCATAACCCAAATGTCAAGAGACAATTTGAGGAAAGAGTTGGGTGGGGTTTCTTCACTAGCAAAGTTGAGGATGCCAATAAGTACGTGGTGAAGGAGTTTTATGTGAATGTTGCCCACACAAAAAGGGGCACATATCTTACTCAAGTACGGAACAGGAAGATCTTATACAATGGTAGTGCATTCAACGACTATGCTGGCTTTGATGATGAAGATGAGACTCGCTACCAAGAGAAAGTAGCATTGGGAGATTTGGCTCGTCCGTGGTTGGCGTCAGTTATTGCTATCACGGGGACTACTCCGGCTTGGTTGACTATAGGTTCCACCATATACAGGAACACACTCAGCTTCGAGGCCAAGGGTTGGGCTACCTTTGTTTGCATCCGGATAGACCTCATTCTTCATGACAGTGATATGCCTCTCTCACGATCCTTGATAGTTGGAGCAATTATGGATGGCATCCCGATTAATGTCGGGAATATCATCACTAGGGTGATTGACCAGATTGTACAGAGAAATGAGGCCTCATATACTTTTCCCAACTTCCTCACTATGTACTTTAGGGACATGGAAGTTGAGGGAAGGGACTTTGATGTCACAGTGAGGCCAAAATCAGCTTTTTCATGGTATAGTCTGAAAGGTCCGGACAATCCCAAGGCAAAAGGGAAAACCACCACAATTGTAGCCCCTGGTACTTCTACTATTGTTGAGCCCTCCGCTACTGCCGAGGGCTCCACTGCTGCTGAGAGGCCCTCTGTTGCTGCCAGCCTAGAATCTTCCTCGGGTCCTGCCATTTCTATTCCACTCCCAGTGCCTACATCTTCCACTTACCCTCAGACTGCCCTGAGGGTGTCTCAGACTCTAGCTGGTATCACCAACTGGCTGCAGGTAGATTTTTCTAAGCTTACTGATCTTTCTACCAGTGTTGCAGCTCAGTCAACTCCAGCACAACTCACACTTCCTCCATCACTAGAGGAGACATTGAGGAGCCTGGTAGATAACCAGAAGAAGATCATGGAGACCCTGGGCAAGCATGGGAAAGAGATTCACACTCTGGGCAAATCTTTGAAGAAAATAAAGAAGTCCAAGGATGATATGAAGAAGGAGGTTGCGAAGCTTACCATAGCGAGGAACATCCCCCTTGATTTGTTGATAAGAGAGCCCGCACCCAGTGATCAGGATGCACAGGTTCAGGAGTCGGAGCTTACCTCAGCCCCAGTTCACAGAGGAGTCATCCCGAGGACTGATGATATGGAGATCCAGCTTGAGGATGTATCACGCTCAACTATGTCTAATAAAAGACTAAGCGGGCGTTGCAAATATAATCCGGGGTATTACGCCCAGAATCGATCCCACATGGAATTTACGTATCAAGCAAGCTGTTAGGATACTCAACTGTCACTTGATGTTATTTAAATTACTAAAACTAAAGATTAAAACTAAAGATTAACTACGCTAAGGTGTAAACAATTATAATAAAGATCTAAGGTTATGGTTTCCCCCGTCGGTGAATTTACTTCTCGGATACTTTATATAGCTTGATTAGCTGTTTCTATCAATCATGAACACTCTATCTACCATAAATCTCTTTCAAGTAATTATGATAATTTACTAGACGCACTCTCTCAAGTTACGCTAGCTAGATTGCATTACAGTTCACTTTAGATTGCACCCGAGGTATCGTTATCTCTAATCCAACCTCTAAACCCTCGGTTATGNAAGTAGATACATAATAAATAGGCACAGCTAATTGATGGCCATTCAATTAACTACAACAAGAACGTAGTTGAAAAATTAGAGATTAATCAACCAATCGGAACTATATTAATAACAAAATAAGTCCATCCACCAAGGGGTTCTACCAAACCCTAGATTAAAGAAGTTAGCTAAACAAGTTCATAAGAATCAAATCTAAAATAACTTGCATAATTAAACTACAAAGTAATAAAGAAAATCTGTACAAATTGATGTCTTGTCGTTCGAATCCCTTCTCTCCTCTTCAAATCGCTTTTAGTTGTGTTTTAGGAGTCTATTTATATGTCTAGGAAAAACCCTAAACGTGTAGGAGACTTCTATTCCAACCGGGAACACTTAAACTCGTCAAAACTCGGAATTGACCGGAACCAGGGAACCAGGCGTTTGGGGCGAAACGCCCCCTTAAGGCCAGGGCAGGCCTGGCTTTAGGAGGCAAACGCCTGGATAAGGCCAGGGTGTTCCCTCTTCGCCTCTCAA
>ML401579.1:2335-67125 GCA_005239525.1 Nicotiana knightiana | reverse complement strand
GGAAGAAGATTATCTACATCTGGTACAGTAGCAGCTTACAAGCAGCTTACACAGCAGCTTGCATGAGCAGCTTACAAGCAGCTTACACAGCAGCTTACAGTAGCAGCTTACACAGCAGCTTCCTTCTTATATAAATAGAGGAGATTTCAGTTCATTATGTACATCAGTTTGAAAGTTCAATAATATATCAGTCTCTCTCTAAACTTTTCTTTAGTTTATTTACTTTACAGTCGTTATTTTATAACATTGTTCAGTTTTTGACCCTTAAAGGAGGTCGAGTTCCAATGTAAGAGCCTGAATATGGAAGTAATCCAATAAATTGACACAAGTTTAGACAAATTACTTGCTATATGAAAAGCTCGTTAATTCTAGGGGTGTCAATGGTTCGGTTCGGTCGATTATTTTATAAAATTTGTACTATATCAATCTTTTGGTTATTCTATTACATATAACCAAAATTAAACTTTTTGAAACTGTCTCAATCATGTCGGTTTCTCTTCGGTATCGGTATGGTTCGGTTAATTTACGAGAATTTTTAAAATGTTATATAAAGGTCACTAGTAAAAGTAGAATGCAATAACATACATACTTTTATAGGACTTAACAAAACTCTCTAGACAGTTTTGCTGTTTAAATGGTGATGAATTATGAAAACATGAAAGATGGCCAAAGTATAGATCCATCAACTACTCTACCGCTGCGTAAAAAAAACTACGCAAAAATAAAGAAAAGATAAACACAAGTAGAAAGATTTAACCTAGTTGGAACTCAAGAATAAATTATATAGGAGATTAAATATTCAAAAAGATAAATAGAAATCATACGAAAGGAAACATATTCAATACATTGTAGTTTGCTACTCATAATCGTTATAATACTTTGTGTCTTGCTAGTGAATATGCTGGAAATAATTTAGTTTTTGTAGGAGTAGCATAATAGGATTGGGAATTAGGATTTTGATCTTAATTACTTGTTGGCTTGTAACCATTTTCGTAATTCCAAGACCCAAGGAAAAAATTAGTACTTTATTATTTTTAAACTTAATATATAAATACATTTTTCGTATGTAAATTTATTCGGTACGGTTCGGTATTTTTTCAGTTTATTTTCATAAAATAAAAACTTACCTAATTATCGGTACGGTTGTAGATTTATATAAAAACCTACGGTTTATTAAAAAAAATCTAAAAATTGGTTCGATACGATTTAGTCGATTTAATCGGTTTTTAAATATTCATTGATATCCCTAGTTAATTGTACAAAATATACGCAGCTATGCGCTAGTACTACGTGAAAAGGTTTGAGAAGGGTAATAATTTTCAAATAATATTTTACAATTTTTTCCTTCCCTGCAATGAAAACACTGTTTTCATCCTAAAACTCTAATTGACAAAATTGTTAGCACCTTGATATCGACTCATTACGTCTTGGATGGAAGAACCACAGAGATAGTAGGTATATAACAGTATTTTGAAAGGCGTGCGTGTAAGGTGGGGCATTTTATATATGTCTCATCGAAGCGTAAGTTCCGAGGAATGGGGCGTAAGCCCCATAGATATTTAATTTTTAATATTTTATAAAATAATATAATTACATTAAATATTTATAAACAGGTAAAATTGCATAAAAATTGAAGATAACTATAAATATGCGAAAAATATATGTATAGATATGCTTCATCCCCACAACAAACTAATTAAGATAATCTATTATACGCTACTTAGAATCACAAGTAACTTGAGTCGAAAAGAATAAAGTTTTCTACCTGGAGGAACAAAAAGGATGACTAACCTGCAATTTGAACTTTGAACTTCATGCTATGAAGGAGAATGAAGTTCTCTTTGTATTTGCAAAAAAAAACTTGCATATTCGTTGCTTTTGGGAGATATCAGTAGACTGTCGGACAATATAAAAAATTGGGAAAGACCATGAATTAGGGCTTCAATCAACAAAAAGTCTCGACTTTTTAATTTATTACATTTCAGTTCCTTTTTAAAACTTTTGAGTAATTACCAAGCTAAATTTTGAGAATTTAGGTATTATATGAAGGACTTATTCAATAAATTTTGTTTTAATTTGAAAAAGTTTCTTTGGCTTACGCCTCACTAAAAAAACGCGCCTCAGACGTACGCCCCGAATTACTGGGCGTACTCCTCTTGAGACTTTCGCCCCACACCATCGCCTCGGGATATTTTTGGTGCGCCTCACCCCGAAAACGCCTTTTAATACACTGGTATATAAGCGTACTATAAATCCTTTATGTGGTAGGATGTGCTAGGGAAAATAATATAATCTCTCCGTTCACTTTTACTTGTCCACTGTTAATTTTACACACTCATTAAGAAATAATAATTAAAGTGCATAATTTACTATAATATCCATATTAATTGGTATATAGTCTTAATAAATTTGAAAAATGATTTGGAATGCGTAATTAAATGCTAAAGGCAAAATAGAAAAAATAAATTATTTTTCTCTTGCTATGCGAAAAGTGACAAGTAAAAATGAAAATTTATTTTAGAATACTTGAAAACTAAAAGTGAATGGAGGGAGTATGTGCCGCGCCCCGTTTCCTCGCGAAAGCGGGCTTCGACATGTGACAACTCTTTTAAGTGGGCGTTAAAGAGAAGAGTCGCCACCTAACGGTTTAAGGCGCGTTAGGGAACCTATTTGCAAATAACTCTATTTTTACTAGTCAACATCACCAAAGATCGGATAATGGCTCAAATTATCTCAAAGAGAAAGTTTTAGGCATTCTTCGAGATCCACAACTGTGGTTCCCGGCCGAAGTTTAAACTATGTGGATCAGAGAATTAAGCTAGGTGATAAAATAGGCAAGAAAGATTTAGAAGTTGAAAACTATTACAACATAAGAATTGACTATATGGCTAATTTATACAAATCTTAAAAAATCACAAGGAGTACAAATGACAACAATAAGCGTATAAAGAAAGGGGGGAGGGGGTCCTATGTTTTTAGCCTAAAGGTTCATCCAATACTTCGCAACTCCCTTGAGGCAGGGGTTGCTCATATTATTCAGCGGGGACAAACTATCATTTTCTGCTACCCTATTACTATGTTGAAGTTATTACTTAAAGGCGCTCTAATTCAATTCTAAACCGTATCCTATGCGTGCACTACCTGTCCCATGCCTATGGTCCAGGAGGCTTTGGACCTACTATTAGATGGTTCAAAACTTTACTTAGGTTGCTCAAAATGATAAAACTAAGGGACATTCAAAATAGAAAGGACTGCACACAATAGCAATGAAAGGCTCAAGTTAACCTCTACACATAAGCACAAAAGCACGCGATCAAATTTCTGGTTAGACAACTTTTTTAGACGTATTAGAATCATTAGGTCCTATAGGTATGCTTTCTATATGATTCCAGTATTATACATGCAGTGTTGCAGTTTCTGGACTAACGCATAGGTGGATTAAAACGTTAAGAGGTCCTATGAACATGGTTTCTAATAGTTGCATAATAAGGCAGTGAAGTCACTTGAAAACATAGGATTGACAGCGTCGAAAAACATCATATAGGCAGAATTTCTAATTGTTATGACCCGATAGGCCATTTTATGTTTTAAAAACTTATTCTATGATCGAAAGCCTTAAAAATCTTATTTTAGCCTTCCTCAATTTGCGTGCACAATTCGGGCGTCTTTCTGGAAAGCTTTTATGTGAAAAACTGAGAAAAATATGAAATTTTGCCTAAAATCTTTATTTGAGTTGACTTCGGTCAACATTTTTAGTAAACGGACCCAGATTCGTGTTTGATGGTCCCGGTGGGTCTGTACCGTGATTTGATACTTGGGCGTATGCCCAGAATCGAATTCGGAAGTCCCTAGCCCGAGATATTGGACATTGTCAAAATTTGAATGTTAAAGGCTTAATGAATTTAAAATGTTTGACCAAAGTTTGACTTTGTGGATAACGAGTCTGTATTTTGGATCCAGAACCGGGTATAGATCCAATACCATATATATGACTTGCCTGTGAAATTTGGTGAAAACGGAGTTGGTTTGAGATGATTCGGACGTCCAGTTGTAAAAATAAAAGTTTCAAAGTTTTCTTGAAAATTTCATTTGGTTTGGTGTTCAATTCGTAGTTTTATGTTTTATTTTGATATTTTGATCGAGCGAGCAAGTTCGTATGATATTTTTGGACTTGTGTGCATAGTTGATTTAGATCCCTGAGGGCTTGGGTGAGTTTTAGATAGGCTACAAAGTGAATTAGACTTAGAACATTTGCTGATGTCTGCAATTTCTGGGAACTGGCCTCTGATCTCGCAATTCGCGAGATCAGAGTTTGCATTTGCGAACATTTTCATCTTCTGTCAGGTTTGCATTTGTGAAGTGTGCCAGGGTCAGCCTAGGTTTGCATTTGCGATCATGAGGTCACATTTTCCGATGGTCAGTGTCCGCATCTGCGAACAAAGTTTACCATTTTCAATGGAAGCTGGGGAGGGAGATTCTTCGCATTTACGAAGACATGGTCGCATTTGCGATCCTCAGATACCGCATTTTCGAAGGCAATAGAAATGTGGGAGTTTCGCATTTGTGAAGCTTTTCTCGCATTTGCGGGCTTCGGATTTGCAAAGCCCAGGTCACAAATGCGACATCTACAGCTGAACAAAATATGAATTAGACGGGATTTTTGGTTAATTCTTCAAATTTTCAAGACCTAAAACCTAAAAGGTAATTTTTCCAAGACTCTTTCTTCCCCAAATCATTGGCAAGTGACTCTAACCTATGTTTTTTAATATTTCACTATATTTCACAAGTTATCAACATAAAATCTAGAGTTTTCATGGTGGAATTGGGGGGTTTTTGGGTAGAAATTAGGGATTTGGTAAATTGGGGATCTAGACCTCAAATTGAGGTCGGATTCCAAAATAAATTACATAACTGGATTTGGGGGTGAATCGGTAATCGGGTTTTGGTCCGAATTTCGGGTTTGGACCAAACAGACCCCGATGTTGACTTATGTTGGCTTTTTAAAAAATGACCTAAATTGAATTCTTGCAACCATGGGTAGTTCCTAAGGCTTAATTTGAATTGTTTGGTTGGTAATTTGCTAGATTCTATTGGTCTGGAGGCTTGTTTGAGAGGCAAGGTTGTGATTGAGTGGTGAGTGGTCTTTGGAGCGAGGTAAGTGTTGTGTCTAACCTTGACTTGAGGGAATTAGGAACCCTCAGACTATTTGTTATATGAATTTCATGTTAGCGGCGTATATGTTGAGGTGACGAGTGCTTATGCTCCGCCAAATTATCTGTTTTCCCCGTTTTCCCGTTTTTCTTATATTATCTCTTTCCTTGTCTTAATTGTTACATTCTCTAATTGTGTTCCCACGCCTAATTGCTACTTGTTAGTCATTGTTTCCTCCGGTTCATGATATTAGTTCTTTCCATAGTTTCATAATCTCCTACTATTTGCTTAAGCTGGTTTATATGTACCTTCTAGTTGTCAATTCTAAATTGGTCTCGCTATGTAGTACTGATTATGTGAACTTTCATGGTGTACAAGTTTCCTATTTGTTCCGGTTTGGTGCTTAGGAAATTTTGAAGGGGTTTTCTGTGATTTGAATTGTGAATTTACTGTATGTACTGAGTACTTGATATTGATATGGTGGGATCGGGTTGCACGCTGCAACATGTGAAATAAGGGTGATATGTTGAGGTGGAATAAGGGTGAATCTATACTGTACGGTGAGAACGGGTTGCACGCCGCAACAGGTGTAATAAGGGTGGATTTTTATGGTGGTATAAGGGTGAACTATGATTATGGTAATGTGATATGGTGGGATCGGGTTGCGCTGCCACAACACTTTTATATATATTTATTGTTGTTTATGTTATTATGACGAAATAAAGGAGGAATATGAGATGTACAGTGGGATCAGATTGTGCGCCGCAATAACTTATGTGTTTACATTTTTCGGAATTGTGTTAGCTTTACGGTATTCTCTTTTGCACTTAAGGATTGGTAAATTCTGAACGATGTTGGCTTATTCCTGGAGTTGTAGTTATTTCTTGCAATTTGTCGCTTTATTATATTTTGCATTTCCTTTTATACCTTTATTACATATATTGTGTATAGGTTGTAGTGTGAGTGACCGACCTTAGCCTCGTCACTACTTTGTCGAGGTTAGGCTCGGCACTTACGAGTACTTGGGGTCGGTTGTACTCATACTAAACTCTGCACTTCTTGTGCAGATTTTGGTGCTGGCTCGAGCTGATCATGAGGTTAGCTGCTGGATTTATTCGACAGGAGACCCAAGGTAGATCTATCAGCGTCCGCAGACCCTGGAGTCCCTTTCTGGACACTTTACTTTATTGTTTCTTTCTTTTCAAAATAGTGTATTTCCTTTCAGACCCTGTTTGTAGTAAATCATAGTAGTTCGTGAATTGTGACTCCAGATACGTGTTGTAGTATTTATTGAGGTTTTTATATTATTCTGCACTCGCTTTAATTCGTTTTAGCTTATTTGTTGTTATTTACAAAAATGTATAAGAATTTGCTAAGTGATTATCCAATGTTGGCTTTCCTAGCAAGTGAAATGTTAGGCGCCATCATGGTACTAACGGTGGAAATTCCAGGTAGTGACAAGTTAGTATCAGAGCACTAGGTTGCCTAGGTCTCACAATTCATGAGCAGGCTTAGTAGAGTCTGGAGGATCGGTACGTAGACGTCTGTACTTATCTCCCAGAGGCTATGAATTTAGGAACAAATTTCACTTCTATTCTTCTCGGTCGTGCGATTTTGTTCTCTCAAAACTAATTGAACTCTTCTACTCTTATTCTCTCGCAGATGGCTAGAACACGTACCGCATCTTCAGCTGAGCAGCAGCCAGAGCCTCCAGTGGCAGAGGCCGTGCCAGAGGCCGAGGCAGGGGCAGGGCTCAGCCCAGAGCCCGAGCAGCAGCCCCAGCAGTGGAGCCTCAGGTTTGACGAGGAGGTTCCAACCCAAACTGTTCCGGTCGGGCCAGCTCAGGTTCCGGAGGGGTTCATTGCCACCCCAGTGCTTCAGGACACTTTGGTCGGTTTGGTGGGCCTTATGGAGAGTATGGCCCAGACTAGCGCATTTCCCATGGCACCAGTCGTCTCTCAGGCTGGAAGAGGAGCCTAGACTCCTGCTACTCACACTCTGGAGCAGATGGCTCCCTAGTATTAGACTCCAGCAACTCATCCTGTTGGAGTAGTTCAGCCGGTTGTTGCGGCACAGACCGGTGATGGGTCAACTATGTCTTCAAAGGCTTTATGGAGGTTGGACAGGTTTACCAAGCTCTTTCCAGTTCACTTCAGTGGTGCATGTTCAGAGGATCCTCAGGAGTATCTTGACAACTTTTATGAGGTGCTACAGAACATGGGTATAGTGGAGACCAACGTGGTTGATTTTGCTGCATTTCAGATGTCAGGTTTCGCCAAGAAATGGTGAAGGGATTATTTGTTGACCAGACTAGCTGGGTCGCCTTCTCTTACTTGGGACCAGTTCTCTCAGTTCTTCCTAGAGAAGTTTCTTCCTATCACATTGAGAGAGGAGCATCGTCGCCAGTTCGAGCATCTCCAGCAAGGCACTATGACTGTTACTTAGTATGAGACCCGTTTTGTCGATTTGGCCCGTCATGATCTTCTTTTGATTACTACCAAGAGAGAGAGAGAGAGAGGGTGAGGAGGCTTATTGAAGGACTTTCTCATTCTATCAGATTGCAGATGGCTAAAGAGACTGGGAGTGAGATTTCTTTTCAAGCGGCTGCCATGTTGCCAGGGAGTCGAGATGTTTCTTGCTCAAGGAGTTCAGGGGTATGACAAGAAACCTCGTCATTCCGGTGGGTTCAGCGGTGCCTCATCTGGAGGCAGGGATAATTTTGGTAGGGGCCATCTTCCCAGGACGTTTCATTCAGCGCTTCAGGCATCCCACAGTGCTTCACGGAGTCGTGGTCCTTATGTGCCTCATTCTGGACAGCCAGCCTACAGTGCACTACCAGATCCTATCAGTGCACCTCCTATTTAGAGTTATTACCGTGGTCATCCGGCCTGTTCGGTTCAGCCTCAGTTTCTACAGCCACAGTACCAGGATGGATGTTTCGAGTGTGGTGGTTATGGGCATATCAGGAGGACCTGTCCGAGATTATTAGGCGTCCCACCACAACATCAGGGTTCTCGTACCATGGTTCCGGCACCAGTTGCCTCACCACCTACTCAGCCAGCCAGAGGCAGGGGTCAGACAGCCCGAGGTAGAGGCTAGACTATTAGTGGTGGAGGTCAGGCCGTTAGACGTGGAGGCCAGCTAGCTAGAGGTTATCCCAGGGATGTGGTTTAGAGTGGTGGGCCCCATCCCTGATGTTATGCTTTTCCAACCAGATCTGAGGCTGAGTCATCCGACACTGTTATTACATGTACTGTTTCAGTTTTCAGTAAAGATGCTTCAGTTCTATTTGATCCGGGATCTACTTACTCCTATGTGTCATCCTATTTTGCTTCATATTTGGTTGTGCCTCGTGATTTTTTGAGCTCTCCTGTGTATGTGTCCACACCTGTGGGGAATTCTATTATTGTATATCGTGTTTATCGTTCATGTGTGGTCACCATTGGGAGTCTTGAGACTAGTGTAGATCGTCTACTTCTCAATATGGTTGATTTTGATGTTATCTTGGGTATGGATTGGTTGTCATCTTATCACTCTATATTGGACTGTCACGCTAAGAGGCTGACCTTAGCCTTGCTGGGGTTGCCTTAATTAGAGTGGAGGGTGACTCTTGGCCATTCTACCAGCAGGGTTGTCTCTTATATGAAGGCTCGACGTATGGTCGAGAAGGGGTGTCTAGCTTACTTGGCTTATGTCCGCGATTCTATTACGGAGGTTCCTTCTATGGATTCAGTGCCAGTTGTTCGTGAGTTTCCAGAGGTGTTTCCTGCAGACCTGACGGGGATGTCACTCGACAGGGATATTGATTTCTGTATTGATTTGGCTTCGGGCACTCATCCCATTTCCATTCTGCCATACCGTATGGCCCCGCTAGAGTTGAAAGAATTGAAGAAGCAGTTGCAAGATTTGCTTGATAAGGGCTTCATTAGACCTAGTGTCTCGCCCTAGGGTGCACCTGTGTTGTTCATGAAGAAGAAGGATGGATCAATGAGGATGTGCATAGATTATCGGCAGTTGAACAAAGTCACCATCAAGAACAAGTATCCATTGTCGATGACTAATGACTTATTTGATGAGCTTTAGGGTGCCAAGGTGTTTTCAAAGATTGATTTGAGATCTGGCTACCATCAGTTGAGGATGAGGGCATCTAACGTCCCTAAGACAACTTTTCAGACTCAGTATGGGCCTTATGAGTTTCTAGTGATGTGCTTTGGGTTGACAAATGCCCCAGTAGCATTCATGGATTTGATGAACTGAGTGTTCAAGCCTTATTTGGACTCATTTTTGATTGTGTTTATTGAAGATATCTTGATCTACTCCCGCAGTCGAGAGGATGTCACGACCCGAATTACCCTCCGAACGGTCTTGTGACGGCACCTAGTCTCTACGACTAGGTAAGACTAAAATTTGCGGAAAATAAGACTAAACAATAATAGAAACAGTAAAGAAGAAGCAATACTATAAATTTTTGCCGCTCGACATTTACAACTTTTATTTTCCCAAAACCCAGACGTCACAAAGTCACAAACTCTGAACTACTGTAGCTTTATACAAAGGAATAAGGAAAATGTATCTATATATCTCCTATATATATATACTGGAGTGGAAGGGGACTCATGAGATTCTTCGGACGCGGCAGAATTTACCTCACGGTCTCCTGATAGCTACTAGGGTACTCCTAGCCGCAGTGCTGTGTGCTGGTACCTGGATCTGCACATGGGAAAAACATGCACAGTAAAGGGCGTGAGTACTCCACATTCGGTGCTCATTAAGTGTCAAGCCTAACCCCAGTCAAGTAGTGACGAGGTCAGGTTGAGGCTCTATTGAGTTTTAAAACAAGTCAGTTAGAAATATAGATAAGCAAATGATAAACAGGATTAATGGAAACTGGAAGAATTAATAACAGAAAGAGAGCCCTCGACTCAGCACAACATATATCTCAATAGTAATCATGCAATGCAGTACAAGGGGAAAGCTCCCGGATCTCGGTCCGTAGTCCCAATTTAAATATGCAATGCAGTACAGGGGGAAAGCTCCCGGATCTCGGTCCGTAGTCCCAATTTAAATATGCAAAGAAAAAGTATGTCGGATACGACTTAATTAAACAGTTCATGAAAAAACAACAGGCAAGAAAAAGGTAAAACTACCTAAGCATGGTGCAACTAGTAGTAAATAAGAGGAAATCAAGTAAGGACAGGTAGGCATGCTTATTCTTAAACTAACTACTCAGTTAAGATAGGAAACAATAATATAGGAATGGAAATGAGTGATGCATGGAAGTAAAAGTGAAATTTTAGCAACAATGACCCGTGTATGCACTCGTCACCTCACGTACACGGCGTCCACGTAACAAAATCAATATAAAATTCCTAAGGGAAAGTCCCCAACACAGAGTTAGGCAAGCCACTTACCTTTACTGCGCTAATCAACTCAATACCACGCTCTTGCCACGAGTATCCAACTCCGGGTGGCCCAAATCTAGTCAATTCGATTGCATAGTGTAAATATTATTTCAAGGAAACAAAATAACTAATAAGTTCGAAGCTAATACACGAAATCAGGAAATTCGCCCAAAAAGTCCCCTAGGCCCACGTCTCGGAAACGGATAAAATTTATAAAATTCCGCACACCCATTCACTCACGAACTCACTCGAATAAGAATCATCAAAATCCGACGTCTAAATCTCCCTAAATCCTCAGATTTCTACTTGGGGAAGTTTCATCCCAATTTCATGGTTTTTTTCATCCAAAGTCATTGATTATATTAAGGAAATTGATAGAGATTAATGGCATACAAGTGAATTAAGGTTAGGAAACGTTACCTATGAATCTCCTCTTTGAAAGCCACTGAAAATCGCCAAAACCCGAGCTCTAAATCATTTTTGGAGTTATGAATTTCAAACCCTTGGAATTTTGTATAAAAAATCAAGGGATACCCCACCTACCACTCTTGGACCGCACCTCGATACCGGAACTGCGGAAAATCCATCGCAGGTGCGGAAAGTCACTTAATAGGGTTGGAGCCGCACCTGCGGTCACTTGGCCGCATCTGTGGTCCCGCACCTGCGGAGTACAGACCGCACCTGCGACCACTGGCATCCCCTGCCTAAATTCCGCATCTACGAGCCCCAACTCTGCACCTGCGTGTCCGCACCTGCGGTACCCCATCCGCAGGTGCGGAACACCAAAACCAACAATCGTTCAGTTGTGTTCCAAGTTCCAAAATTACCCGTTGAGCCTCCGAAACACCCCCGAGACCCTCGGGACCTTAACCAAACTTACCAACCAGTCCTAATACTTCATTCAAACTTAGGCGAGACTTCAAAACACATATCATAACATCAAAATCATCAATTATGCATGGATTCAAGCCTAAGAACTTGTAAAATTTCCAAAATTCACATCAGATGCCGAAACACATCAAAACTCGTCCGAATGACCTCAAATTTTGCACACATGTCATAAATGACATTACGGACCTGCTGTCGCTTTCAGAATTTCATTCCGAGTCAGATATCAAAATTTCACCTATCGGTCGAAATCGCCGAAATTCTAACTTTCGCCAATTCAAGCCTAAATCTACAACCGACCTCGAAAACAAATCACGCTCCTGACCCTGGAATCACCCAACAGAGATAACGAAGTTGACAAAATTCCATTCCGGATCCGTCTTCACATAGCTCTAGCTACGGCCTGATTTCAAAGGCTAAAATCCACATTTAAGGACTATGTGTCCAAAATCACTCCGAATATTACCACTCAATACTCCGACAAGTTTCAATAACATAAATACACATGGGAGAAGCAGTTATTAGGGGATCCGGGTGCTAACTCTCAAAATGACTGACCAGGTCGTTACAGAGGAGCATGAGAAATATCATAGGATTGTACTTCAGACTCTGATAGCCATCCAGTTGTATGCTAAATTTTCAAAGTGCGAATTTTGGTTGGATTGAGTCACTTTCTTGGGGCATGTTGTATCAACAGAGGGAATTCAAGTAGATCCTAAGAAGATAGAGGCAGTGCAGAATTGGCCTAGACCTACTTCAGCTACAAAGATCAGGAGTTTCTTGGGTTTGGCGGGCTATTACCATCGATTTGTGGAGAGGTTTTCATATATAGCAGCCCCGTTGACCAGGTTGACCCATAAGGGTGCCTCGTTCATTTGGTCAGACGAGTGTGAGGAGAGCTTTCAGAAGCTCAAGACTGATTTGACCACAGCGCCGTTATTGGTGATGCCCACAGGTTCAGGATCTTATACGGTATATTGTGATGCGTCCCGTGTTGGGCTCGGTGCAGTATTGATGCAGAAGAGCAGGGTGATTGCATATGCGTCGCAACAGTTGAAGTTTCATGAGAAGAATTACCATGTCCATGACTTAGAGTTGGCAGCCATTGTTCATGCGCTAAAGATTTGGAGGCACTATCTTTATGGCGTGTCGTGTGAAGTTTTCAAGAACCATCGGAGCCTTCAGTATCTGTTCAATAAAAAGGATCTCAATTTGAGGCAGAGTAGGTGGTTGGAGCTATTGAAATACTATGGTATAACTATTTTGTACCACCCGGGAAGGCCAATGTGGTGGCCGACGCCTTGAGTAGAAAGGCAGCGAGTATGGGCAACCTTGAATTCATTCCAGTCAGTGAGAGGCCGCTTGAATCAGATGTTCTAACTTTAGCCGACCAGCTTGTGAGGTTGGATATTTCAGAGCCCAGTCGTGTTCTAGCTTGTACAGTCGCTTGGTCTTCTTTGTTTGAGCGCATCAGAGATCGGCAATATGATGACCCTCATTTGTTGGTCCTTAGGGACATAGTGCGTCATGGTGGTGCCAAGCAGGTTACTGTTGGAGATGACAGAGTCTTGAGGATGCAGGGTCATGTTTGTGTGCCTAATATGGATGGACTTCATAAGTTGATTCTTGAGGAGAGCCCACAGTTCCCGGTATTCCATTTATCCGGGCACCTCCAAGATGTATCAGGACTTGCGGCATCATTATTGGTGGAGAAGGATGAAGAAGGATATAGTTTCTTATGTAGCTCGGTGTCTAATTTCCAGCAAGTAAAGTATGAGCATCAGAAACCTGGTGGTTTGCTTCAGACGATAGAGATCCCTGAATGGAAGTGGGAGCGTATCACTATGAATTTCGTTATTGGACTCCCATGGACTCAGAGGAAGTTCGACGCAGTTTTTTGTCATTTTGGAAAGGCCGACAAAGTCAACGCATTTCATTCCTGTGGCAGTTACCTATTCTTCGAAGCGGTTGGCATAGATTTATATCTTCGAGATCGTCTGTTTTCACGGTGTACCCGTGTCCATCAATTCTGATCGAGAAACGCCATTCACCTCGCACTTCTGGAGGGCAGTACATCGTGAGTTTGGGCACGCGGGTTGAGTTGAGCACAACGTTTCATCCTCAAACGGACGGATAGTCCGAGCGCACTATTCAGATATTGGAGGATATGCTCCGCGCATGTGTTATAGACTTCGGAGGATCGTGGGATCAGTTCTTGCCCCATGTAGAGTTCACCTTAAACAATAGCTACCTGTCGATACTCAATTTTTCCCAAAATATTTTTTTAAATTGCATATGTTCCTTCAAAATCATGCATTAAAAACGATTGGTATTTTTCCATAATTTTCTTATATTTTATCTAATTTATCTAGCATTTTATTTCCAATAAATAGTTACAAAATTGCATCACAAATACTTTCAAAAGTATTTCTTGATTTAATTTATTGTTTATGGCCCTATTTAAACCATATTATTTCATAATTAGCTAAAATGGCATCTTTTGGCTATAATTGCAATAAATTTGCAATTATAGCCCAAGTATATAATTTTATACTATTTTTGACTAGAAATTAGTCATTTGTATTTTTAAATATTAAATTATTATTTTAAATTACTTTCTGTGCATGAAATTCATTTTTATAATTATTAGCTATTTTACAAACTATTTTAATTAATTCGAATTGGGTATTTAACAAATAGCCACTTTCATTTTAATTCTAGCCTGAATTAAACCAGCCCCAAACCCAATTAAATTAGCCCAAATACCCCAGGCCAATCCACTATCCTACACAACCCAATTCTCATTTAATCTGGACCGTCGATGATTTCTGATCAACGGGCCAGATTCATTCTTACCTTAATTAACCCTAGAGACCTACCCCCCCCATTCCCTCATTCTCTCTTTCACTCCGCCGTTACATCCCTCTCATCTCTCTCAAGGTCTCTCTGCTAAAGCTTGCTCATACTCGCCGGCCGTTGGCTCGCTGGTAACAATGGTGGTTCCACCACCATCCCTAGCCTTCATGTCTCCCTCACACGCCGGATTATTGTTACCCTAAGGTCCTCAAGAGAACCAGAGGCGGTTCAACTCACACCAATGGCCTTTTCATGCCGTTCTCAGGCCACCCTTGGCCGTCCGAGTAAGACCTTTCTATCTTCGACTAAAACCTATGGTTTCTAAGCCTTATTCTCTCTACCTCTGGGTTATCTCTCTATGAAACACTAACTCATCTCTTGACTCTTCAGATCTGCAATAGATCTGAGTATATTCTGAGTTATTTTAGTGTTTTCCTTAAAGATCTCTCCGATTTTCCAAAAATGCCTCTTTGTCTTCAAAGTTAGGGTTTCTTAACCGCTTTTCAAAATGACTTTTCCTTCTGACTTTCCGTATTATTCTATGTTTTTACTATGTTTAAACGTTTATTCATGTTTTCCCCTTTTATATGATTTATTATGTTAAAACCCTAAGTCCCCTGGTCTTAATCCTGGGTTCGGAGTCTGTCTCTGATGATTTGATTCGTATGTGTGCTTGTTTCTTATGAACACTCTAAGTTTCTGTGATTTTACCCTATTATGTTTAGTAGGGTTTCTGACTGTTGCTTCTTCTGCTTATATTCTGTTAATTCCTCTAATCAGTTCTATCTTCTCTAGTTGAATCCCTGATTCTATGTGATTCTTACTTTACCATGTTTCTGACTTTACTTTTTCTTGCCTATTATGTGTTTATTCAGTGTGTTCATAGAAATTTTGTGTTAATTCTCCCTTTAGTCGGTACTGTTCCTATTTGAATCCCTAATTTTCTGTGATTAACACATTTTACTGATTTCCTGTGATGATATCTTTTACTGATTTCAACCTCTAAAATATTTTCTTGCCTTATTTTATGGGCGATTATGCTGTCAATCAATTTTTTAAGTACTTTCCTTAATTAGATTTTCTGAACCTAGCCTCTATTACATGTCTTATACTTCTATGTGCTGAGATTATTTCCTTATGTGTTATATTCCAGTCACATATGGTATCTTTCCTTATTTATTACATGTCTATTACCGTTTGAAGTTAACTCCTTAATTGAAGGGAGTACTTATATTGATTTTATGCTGATTGATTCTGATTCCCCAATCACTGCATGACTTTTATTTTTACCTTATTCTCTACCTAGTTTCAAACTATATACACGTTGCTCTTTCATACACTCAAGACACGAGCACATTGGTTCAAAAACCTCTCTCTCTCTCTCACTCAAAACTTTCTGCTCTCTTTCTGTGTTACTTACTATTATTCTGAGTTAGCTGGCTGCAAGCCAAGGCTAACTATTGTGCTCTCCTGTCCCTTCACTTTTGTGTTTACTGTCTTCTTTACTGGTATGTTCTGATTTCAATTCAAGTCCCAAACCAATATTCTTCTTTTATTGCTTCAATTTATCATGTTTCTAATATGTTTCTATCTATGATTTTGTTGTTCAACCTGCAAGTAATATGTCTACTTTACTGCTTTATCAGCATGCTTCTAAATATGTCCACCCCCTTAGGATCAACCTGCTTATGACCCCTCTTTGTTGTATACCTTAATGTGACTTTGCCTTACTTATGTTTTCCCTGATTTCTATCATGAACCTTTTTGTGCAAAGCACTTAGCTATCCAAAGTTGTCTGATCTTGTGTTGGTTCTGAGATTCATGATATGCTGATTCTCTAAACCCCTCCTGTAACTATGTGTGCACTACATGTGTTCTATGTGCCCCCAATCCCCATCACCCCTGTGTGTAGGTTTGTTCTTCCTGCTTTGGTTCTTTAAGTATTTTGGAGTTTGGTTTTGACTCTATGTTTGATCTGTTGTTGTTTAATTATATAACTCTCTCTTTTCAAAAGTTGTTTTACTGAATGACTCCCTCTTTTATTTCACAAAACTATTTCAAGAAAGTGTCTTTTAACACTGTTTTCTTACTAAAACCTTTTCAAAAACTATATCAAGCATTCTCACTCTACTCTTAGGTCCTTAGGTTCTGCCCCTCTGATGTGTGACTGCTTAGGGATTCCTATGAGATCCCTCTGAACTCTGATGCATTAGAGCTGGCTCTTCCACACTGCACTTCCTCAATTATGGTTGTGAAATCTGGGTGTGAGTATTGCCCGATATCCCTTGAGGTCCTTAGGGAACTCTGACACACCTGGATATGTGAAAATCTATGAAACATTTGGGCATTTGAGGTTCTGAGAATTTGGGCCTATTTTTAGGCTCCCTATAGTATAACTTCTTATTTTTCTTTAACTATTTATGTAATTCATTCACATTGGTTTGTAATAATTGTTGTAAACGAATATTGGGGATTGATAGTGAAAATGGGAGGTAGCCATGTCTGTTGTCGATATCAATAGGGTAGAAACCATGCGTTAGGCTTACATTTCTATGTGCGCATTAGAATCCATGTTTAGGACCAATACATGCAAAGCATATCATACATTAGATATCATGCTCTTAATTTTCATGTATACTGTTTCAGGATCACATTATTTCATCACTTAAAAATCATGCTTCAGGGCTAAATAATAGCACTAACACGAACTGTTGTTCCTGCTCATTTTTTGAAGTCATGCTTAACGATGTTGTAATGTCTTGTGCATCCTGCTTTAGGAACTCTGCATATCCTGAGATCGTGCTGCACATTTAGAAATCCTGCTTTAGGAACTCTGCATATAAATCCTTCTGCATTTTATATACGCATTAGATACCATATTTTAGGACTTCACTAAGTCACACCTAGCTAAGCTACTGATGCATGAAAAGGTACACAAGACAGTCTCACATATGATTATCATGTGTTAGTAAAACTGGTAATAACCACTGTTTCTTTGCAACACTTAGAACATCATGCTTTAAGTAAAACAACTTCTAAACCGTTTTTATAATTCTGGTAACTATTGTGCATTCCCCCCACTCCTAGGCAAGACTTAGGTAACCAACTTTTATAAAACCGGAAATCTGTTGCTTTTGTGTTTACTGCCTAATGGTTAACATGCTTAAAATCAGTAGGCAAACTAATTAGGGCCCCATTCTTCTGGGTTTATAAAATAAATCTGCATATCTCTTGTATTCTGATACTCACCTAGACATCATGTTTTAGGATCCTGCTTAATAATACTGCCCTTGTTTGTGTTACGTTCTGTTTACATGTAATATTTGTGGAGGTAAACCTGAGCCTCTTCATTGCTTCTTTCCTGTTTTATCTGTTCAAGTCTATCTGTTCTTGCCTGTCAGCTAGTATTTTCTCCTTTCAACCTTAGGGGTCTGTCTAGAACTGCCTATAGGTAGAGGTCTTAAATTCCTCCAGGTCCATTAAGAAGGGACGGGTAACAGCACGCATAGAGATCGTTAAACAACACTCGCTTTAATAACCGCTAAGGGGTGGGAAAGGGTAGATATGGATATGGTAGTCGGTGCGCTAATGCAATGTGTAGCCCCTCTTCTGAGGAGTGATTACCGGGCATTGTACTGATGTGATCCTATAGGATAAACAACCTAGGACCCCCTATCCCTTACATATGTGTGTTTAGATCATAACTCTTTCAAACCTTGTATGTGTGCTTAGACCCTAAAATCTTTTAAAACTTTAGCACATATGTGTGCTTAGACTGCGATTCTTCTAAAAAATCTTTAGTTGTTTACCTATGTGCTTTTATTGCTTATGTGCTACCTGTTTTAAAATTCATAAAGTTTGTTTGGCCGGGAACCACAGTTGTGGACTTCGAGGGGTGCCTAACACCTTCCCCTTGAAGTAATTTCAAGCGCTTACCCTATCTATGGTTATCCAATCTGTGTTTGTAAATGACCCTTAGTAGGTGCCTAATGCACCTTAATTCGTTAGGTGGCGACTCTTCAATTCCTTACCCCTTTCCCAAAAGGAAATGAGTTTTCCCAATAATGTCAAAAACTCCGACTGATCTGAAAGGAGAGGGAAAAGGGGGGCGCGACAGCATGGCGACTCTGCTGGGTNGATCCGAAAGGGGAGGAGAGAGGGGGGCGCGACAGCATGGCGACTCTGCTGGGGATTTATCTAGGCTTTTACCATTTCAAACTGCTTTGTGAACTTGTCTTTACTTTGTTAATACTTGCGACATTTCCCTTTCCCTTTATGTGCAATTAATTGTTAATCTTTTTCAAGTACTTGTTCTTTTCATCAAAACTGACATGTTTCTTTTTGTTTTCCTTTGTAATTGCTTTTCAATCATAGCTGTTGTATTTACTGCTTGCATAACGTGCAAATACATGACAACATGCTTTTATTGCTCATTTATTGTTGCATAATCATGCTCAACATCATATTCCACTCGTGCCTATACAAATCCTATAGCAACGCTTGATGAGTGGTTGCGCTCTTCCATTTTATATCACCCCTAAATTCGGAAAGGCTTATTTGCGATAAAACTTGTCGATCAGCGGTGCAGTCGACGATTCCGTGCCTTTCGCCCTCAAGTTGTCCGCTTGAGGGTACCAGTTTAAAACCCCATAGAAACCTTACTCTGTTATATTGTACATGAATCATGGTCAAACTTAGCCGGGTTAATGTGTCGTCAGCACAATAACCTTTTAAGACAGCCTTATCCAAAAGTNATACGTGTATAAATAGTCGAGTCTGGCGGGGGTAAGGGTCTAACCTTATCTATTTTGCAGAAAATGAAGCACGAAGTCCCCAGGTTCGACATGGTCCAAAGAATACCACCACTGTTGCTGGATTGGTGGGAAGACCTTTCGCCAAGTGAGGGTCCTCAGAAACTTGCTTTCTTTACTGGGTATCCAACCAAACAACATGTTGATCAAAGCAGCCACTATGTTCTAGGATAGAGAAGGGCCTGTTTTCCGTTTTGGCAACATTAAAATGACCCCCCTCTTGGGGGAGATAGGGGGCTTCGCGGGATTACCTTGGGACAGCCCAGGTTTGTTGGTGCCGGAAAATCGTGCCACTAGGGGGTTCCTGAAAATGATGGGTTTGAAAAAGAATGATGGTTTAGAGTGCCTTAAAGAGTCCTACATACCTTTTGACTATCTCTATGAACGATACAGCCATAGAAAATCCTATCGTATTTTCCACAATGAGTTCTCTATTACTTCCTTGGGTCATATTCACCGCAGGGTTTTTGTGTTCGTTGTTTGCTTCCTGGGATGATAGTATTTCAAAGAAAAGAAGATAGGATTCATACTAGACTGGCTATGGTAGCCAAAACCTTAATGGAGGGGATCAAAGGGCAAACATATACCATTATACCTATGATCATAGCAGACATATACCGAGCCTTGGACCGCTGCCAGAAGGGGTTCAAACACTTTGAGGGTTGCAATCTGCTACTACAGGTTTGTTTATTGGAGCATATCCAAAGGGGTCAATATCGTCAAGAATTTCCACGAAGGGTGTGGAATGATCATATAGCCTTCCATCACCCTAAGAAATGACCTACATCCCAGACAGGTTTTCTCAACCGGAAAATGCTACAGAATAGGTGCAGTTGTTTGACAATTTGACCGACGACCAAGTTCAATGGATGTTCGAATAGTTCCCTACCAGTGAATTCATCATCAAATCGAGGGATGCTCCGCACCTGGTGTTGATCGGTTTAAGGGGCATATACCTTTATGTTCCCATCAGGGTTATGAGACAGGCAGGTAGGAAGCAAGTTATACCGCGAATCTCTAAAATGAGCCATTACAGGGCAGATTTCCAGGACGATGACATCCCGTACAAATGTGAAGCTCAGCATATGTGGAATCTAAAGGTTATTGTAGAAAAGGACACCATCGAGCCCGACAGATACCATGTAGGGCATGTACGACTTTACCTATCATGGTTGGAAGACAACATAGCAGGGATAGTTGAGCCGGGAATCGGCAGAAACAGGGTCATAGACGAAGCAGCTGAGGCTCAAGTGAAATACAATAAACTGCACAAAAGGGTTCGTGAGTCCAAGGCCGAGCATCTGGAGCAACACAAGACTGATCTGGAACTAATTAATGAGTGGAAGGAAAGGGCTATCAAATCTAATGAAAGGCTGGAATATTTGGAGCAGGGTCTGATGGAGCTAGAGGCGAAGACGAGGAAAAGGGTCGCCGACTGCCAGAAAGGGCATACCTGCTGTTGGGAATGCACGACCTGGGGAACCTGATTGATAGAGCCAAGAAGATCCAGCCCGGGAAGGTTCTTCTGGGACCAAGTAGTCTAGGTTTCCTTTTCATTGCTTTTTTCAAATGTAATAAGGCCAAGTGCCATTAGTGACTTTATTTCTTGCTTATTATTTTAGTGTCGTTTTGGATTCGTCTATTTTGCATTAATGAAATGGGGCATTTTGGCATCTAAGTTCTCCAAATCAACTTGTCTCTAGGCTTACCTCGGGCACAACGAGGCTCCCAAGTTAGGACACGATTTTATTCCTGCACTATGTCTTTAAATACTGCAATATTTTCTCATGATCCTCACTGACTTGGCTACCTTTTATTTTTGTTTTTGTTTCTTTATTTTGATTATTTTCCCCTCCCCAAAGGTTGGTTCGTGCATTCCGGCATCATCGTCATATCACACAAGATCTAGGAGACCTCCACCACCTCCTCCTCCTAGTCCACCTAAAGGCAAAGGCAAAATGGAAGATTTGAGCAACATCAGACAAGAAACACAATGCCAGTGGAACGAACAGAATCCACTGAAAATCAAGGCACTCAAGTTCAGAATGAGGCTATGTCACAACTCGAGAAAAGTTTGTTGAAACTCCAAGGAGAGCTTGAGCATGTCCGGAACTTGGAAAATTTATCCTTCTCACTCAGTGTCCCAGATGTCACTCAAATTCCCATACCTCCTCAGAACACCCCAAACAAAAAAAACCCTCCCACAACTTATCTTCATACATCTCCACCGATCAAATTATCCCACCACAGCACCACCGCAAAACTTGCCACACTCCGAGAAACACCCCACTGATCATCCCTGAACCACAAAACTCCACAATTGACCACCTCTATGCTCAAACACCAGGTCATCATAACAACCCCATATACGTGGAGACTCTACCTCACTCCACCCAACATATTGCTTACACACCTGAATCCAGTGAGAAGGATATGCTCATTAAGAATTTGGCCGAGGAACTCAAGAAGCTGACTAGTCGAGTTCAGGGCGTTGAAGGAAGCAAGGGAATCGAAGGGTTGAACTACGAAGATCTCTACATACAACCCGATGTTAAACTATCGGAGGGTTACAAACTTCCTAAGTTCGAAATGTTTGATGGTACAGGTGATCCCAGGTTCCATCTGAGGACCTATTGTGATAAATTGGTTGGAGTAAGAAGACATGAGAAGATTCGCATGAAATTGTTCATGAGGAGCCTCACAGGAGATGCTTTATCTTGGTAAATCAGCCAAAACCCTAAGAAGTGGTCCGACTGGGCAAGTGTGGCATCAGACTTCATGTACCGATTCAGGTTCAATACGGAGAATGCACTAGACGTGTTCTACATCCAGAACCTTAAAAAGAAGCCAACCAAAACTTTTCGTGAGTATGCCGCTCGCTGGAGATCTGAAGCAGCCAAGGTTAGGCCTGCCCTAGAGGAAGAACAAATGAACAAATTCTTCATCCGGGCACAGGACCCACAGTATTATGAGAGGCTAATGGTGATTGAAAACCACAAATTCGCTGACATCATCAAGCTGGGTGAGAGAATTGAAGAAGGTATCAAGAGTGGAATGGTCACTAACTTTGAGGCACTACAGGCCACCAACAAAACCTTGCAGTCTGGTGGTATATCCAAGAAGAAAGATGCAGGAATGGTAATGGTTGCACAGGGACCCAAATCCCCGTTGGTATACTGAACTTCCCCACTCACTTATCAAGCACCCTCACCCACCTATCAGCCAGCACCTCCACCAACATATCAGCCATCTCCACCATCTACATATCAGCCTACTTCCCCCAGATATTCCCAACCAGCTCCTGTTTATCATACCTACAACTCTCAACCATCTCACTTCCAATCACCCCCTGCTCGCCAAAATTTCCCGAGACCTCGACCCAACTTTGATCGCAGACCTCCTAAATAATACACTACCATTGCTGAACCTATCGACCAGCTGTATGAAAGATTAAAAGTTGCTGGTTATGTTACTCCTATCCCTGCTATAACCCCTGAAAATCCATCACAATGGGTCAATCCAAACAAGACTTGTGCATACCATTTCGGCATGAAGGGGCATACAATTGATGAATGTCGCTCATTGAAGGATAAGATCCAGTCTATGATTGATAACAAGGTCATCCAAGCAAAGGAAGCTGCTCCCAATGTTCACAACAATCCGCTTCCAGACCATAGGGGTGTCAACATGATAGAGATAGAAGAATATTGGGACCTAGAGGGGTCGATCGGGTTAGTTATAGAAGGTGATTACCCAAAGAAGCCATCAGTCACTCTTAATCCCATCATAGTACATATTCATCCATCCGGAGATGTCGAGGTAACTGCGTCACTCCCATTCAAGTTTGAAACCGAACCACCTGCAAACACATATTTGTCGTTCGAGGTTGAAGTTATGCCGCCTGCTAAGGCACCCATTCCATTCGAAGTGAAAGTAGATACACCAATCACAGTGACAATGTCAATCACGCCAACTTTCAATGGCAAGGATGTACCTTGGGATTACACGGCTGAAGAAAGAAGGAAAGGTAAAGTCAAGATAGGAGAAACTGGTATTGCACAGGAGATGACAAGGACTGACAGGGTCTATACACCTGAACACTTGATAGAGTCTAGCAAGAATGCTTTCAACAGGCCGCCCGTCATTGAGACATGCCCAGATGATATTTGGAGAAAGGTTCAGACCAGGGAATACTCAGTCATCGATCAACTGAACAAAACTCCAGCCCAGATATCCATTCTATCATTGCTGCAAAATTCAGAGACACACAGGAATGCTTTGATGAAAGTGATGAACGAAACATATGTTCCAAATAACATAACTAGTGGAGAAATGGCCAATATGATAGGTCAAGTACTGGAGAGTCAAAAGATCACTTACCACGAGGACGAGCTGCCGCCTGAAGGGCTAAGTCATAACAAAGCATTGCACATCACTGTGCAATATGAGGACTACTTCATCACCAGGATTCTGATCGACGGGAGATCCAACCTCCACATCTGTCCGTTGACAACACTCAAGAAATTGGGCAAGGGGTTGTACGAGATCAAAGAAGGAACTATGAATGTAAAGGCTTTCGACAGTTCTCAGAGGTCTACCATTGGTGAAATCGGTCTTTGCCTGCAGATGGGACCTACAAGGTTCGAGGTTGAAATTTCAGGTGATAGACATATCGACATCCTACAATCTGTTGTTGGGACGTCCGTGGATACATGTCGCTGAGGCTGTGGCATCAATATTGCATCAGTCATTAAAATTTGAATGGAACCACCAGAAGGTGATCATCCATGGAGACGGAAGCAATCCTATCTATAGTCGCCATACCATCCCGGTGATTGAAGGTAGAAGAAGGCTGGGGGGGGGGGAGAAACCTACCACCACATTGAACGGATCAATTCAGTAGACAAAGACAAATGGTGGGAAAGTAAGATCGAGAGCATACTGAACTGGAGTGGATACAAACCTGGCAGAGGACTCGGTAAGAATCTTCAGGGGATTTCCAAACCAATACAGCTGAAGCACCATGGCACCACTTTTGGGATGGGATACAAATACACATGGCAAGAGAACGAGAACTGGTCTCCATCATGGTGCGACCCATACTATCCATTGGAAAAGCCGATACCGCATCTGGAGTAGACCTTCCAATATGCCGACGTAATATGGGAGGTCAGAGAAAGAAGAAGCATTAGCGACCTTGAAAAATCTATTCCTGGAAGATGGTGACGTGGACTGCTATGTTATTGTTGAGGAGGAAGAGGAGGAAGGCCTTACCATCCAAGCTGTGAGTAAGGGATCATTCCTCAAGAATTGGACTGTCAGATCATCCAGGGTCCGACGAGTTCCGGGGTAGCAAGGATGAACAAGCATTGTTTATTTCATTTTTGCTAATGATTTTCTTTTCGCCTTTTCCATTTTCGCATTTTCCAATAAAATCTCCAATGTTCCAAAACACTCAAAAATCACTTTTACATTTCAACGAATCTGTATTTATTTATTATCGTTTCTCTCATTAGTTTATCTATACAGCATTACTATTTCCTGTCTTGATGAACCAATGACTGTGACATGCAATGAGACAACGCAATAAAAGGACAGTGATTTAGAAGAATATGATGTCATACCCAATGAAATTATCAGAGAATTTGAGGATTTTGAAAACAAGCCTAAGTCCAATCTGGACGAAACCGAGATAATCAACCTGGGAGATTCAGAAACTGTCAAAGAAACTCGTATCAGCATTCATTTATCGCCATCAGATAAAGAGGAATACACCTAATTCTTGAAAGAGTATGAAGACATATTTGCATGGTCGTACGATGACATGACTGGTCTAAGTACATCCATTGTGGCCCATAAGCTGCCGACAAATCCAATGTGCCCGCCGGTAAAGCAAAAGCTCAAAAAGTTCAAGCCTGATATGAGTCTGAAAATCAAAGAGGAAATTACCAAGCAAATCAATGCCAAGGTTCTCAGGGTAGTTGAATATCCTACATGGTTAGCCAACATCGTGCCAGTGACCAAGAAAGATGGAAAGGTCAGGGTTTGTGTCGACTACCGGGATCTCAACCGGGCCAGTCCGAAGGATGATTTCCCTCTCCCGAACATACACATCCTGATTGACAATTGCGCCTAGCTTGAGCTTCAGTCATTCGTGGATTGCTTTGCTGGTTAACATCAGATTTGGATGGATGAGGAAGACGCTGAGAAAACGGCTTTCATTACGCCGTGGGGGGTCTACTGTTATAAGATGATGCCATTCGGCTTAAAGAATGATCGGGCCACCTATATGAGAGCTATGACAACTATCTTTCATGACATGATACACAAAGAAATCGAGGTGTATGTGGATGACGTCATCATCAAGTCCAAAAGAGCCACCAACCATATAGCAGATTTGAGAAAGTTCTTCGACAGGGTGCGAAAGTACAACTTGAAATTAAACCCTGCGAAGTCTGCGTTTGGGGTTCCTACTGGGAAGTTGCTTGGGTTCATCGCCATCCGCCGAGGGATAGAATTGGATCCATCAAAGGTCAAAGCCATCCAAGAGTTACCACCACTAAAGAACAAGGAAGATGTGATGAGTTTCCTAGGACGCCTTAACTACATCAGCCGATTCATAGCCCAGTCCACAATTATATGTGAGCCAATCTTCAAGATTCTAAAGAAAGATGTTGCGACCAAATGGACCGAGGATTGTCAGAAAGCTTTCGACAGAATCAAGGAATACTTGTCAACGCCACCTGTTTTGGTCCCGGCAGAGCCAGGTAGACCCTTGCTACTCTAGCTTGCGGTATTAGATGAAGTTTTCGGCTTTAATCTGGGGCAGCATGACGAGACAGAAAGAAAGGAACATGCTATTTATTACCTGAGTAAGAAGTTCACTCCATATAAGGCACGATATTCTCTACTGGAACGTACTTGATGTGCTCTGACCTGGGTAGCCCAGAAGCTGAGGCATTACTTCTGTGCCTACACAACATATCTCATATCAAGGATGGATCCCTTGAAGTATATCTTTTAGAAGCACATGCCTACTGGCAAGCTGGCCAAATGGAAAATCTTGCTGAGTGAGTTCGACATTGTCTATGTGACTCAGAAAGCGGTCAAGGGGCAAGCATTGTCAGATCATCTTGCCGAGAATCCTGTGGGAGGAGAATACGAACCCCTGAAAACGTATTTTCCCGATGAGGAAGTGTCATTCATAGGAGAAGACATTGCAGAATCCTATGAAAGTTGGAGAATGTTCTTCGAAAAAGCAACCAGTTTCAAAGGAGACGGCATTGGAGCTGTCCTGATATCAAAAACATGTCAACATTACCCGGTATCTGCCAAACTCAAATTTCCCTGCACCAACAATATGGCAGAATATGAAGTCTGCATCTTAGGGCTTAATATGGCCATTGACATGAATATGCAGGAGTTGTTAGTAATTGGTGACTCAGACCTGCTAATACACCAAGTACAAGGAGAATGGGCTACCAATAATTCCAAGATACTGTCGTATCTGCACCATGTGCAGGAATTGAGAAAGAGGTTCACAAAGATAGAATTTCGGCACGTCCCTAGAATTCAGAACGAGTTTGCCGATGCATTGGTCACTCTATCATCCATGATACAACACCCAGATAAGAACTTCATTGATCCTATTCCAGTAAAAATCCATAGCCAACCAGCATACTGTGCCCACGTTGAAGAAGAAGCAGACAGAAGACCATGGTTCCACTACATTAGGGAATACTTGTCAAAGAGATAGTACTCGGAGCTTGCAAATCACACTTAGAAACGCACGCTCTGGAGATTGTCCAACATTTTCTTTCTCAGCGGAGGAAACCTATACAGGAGAACTCCCGACTTAGGATTATTAAGATGTGTCGATGCAAAGGAAGCTTCCAGACTACTTGAAGAGATACATGCTGGGACCTCCGGTCCACACATGAATGGTTTTGTCTTGGCAAAGAAAATACTCAGATCCAGTTACTTCTGGATGACCATGGAAACGGACTGTATCCAGTATGCCCGGAAATGCTACCAATGTCAGGTACATGCAGATATGATAAAGGTACCCCCAAACGAGCTCAATGCAACAAGCTCGCCTTGGCCGTTCTCTTCCTGGGGAATGGACGTCATTGGACCGATAGAGCCTACCGCCTCAAATGGACACAGATTCATCTTAGTAGCTATTGATTACTTCACCAAATGGGTCGAAGCAGCGTCCTACAAAGCAGTGACTAAGAAAGTCGTGTCAGACTTTGTTCGCGACCATATTATTTGTCAGCTTGAAGTTCTAGAGTCAATCATCACCGACAACGGCTCCAATATCAATAGTGATCTGATGAAAGCCATGTGCGAGACTTTCAAAATCAAGCACAAGAATTCCACAGCCTATAGACCACAGATGAATGGAGCTGTAGAAGCCGCCAACAAGAACATCAAGAAGATATTGAGAAAGATGATATAAAAACACAGACAGTGGCACGAAAAGCTATCATTTGCCTTACAGGGATACCGCACCACAGTCTGCACATCAACTGGGGAAACTCCTTATTTACTGGTTTATGGTACGTAAGCTGTTATTTCTGCCGAAGTGGAGATCCCTTTCTTATGAATCATACAAGAAGCTAAGCTCAGCGATGCAGAATAGATAAAAGGCTGGTACGACCAGTTGGCCCTTATAGACGGGAAAATGATGAATGCAATATGTCACGGACAACTTTATCAGAGCAGAATGACCAGAGCTTTCAACAAAAGAGTCAAACCAAGACAATTCACACCAGGGCAGCTGGTGTTAAAGAAGATCTTTCCACATCAAGATGAATCCAAAGGGAAATTATCTCCCAACTGGCAAGGTCCATACATGGTTCACCGAGTATTGACAGGAGGAGCTCTTATACTTGCAGAAATGGACAGAGGAGTATGGCCAAAGCCAATCAACTCAGATGAAGTCAAACACTACTATGTGCAATTTTTTATGATGTAAACTGAACTACGCCTGACCTGATTCCCGTTTAAGAAGGGATACGTAGAAAAACCTATGGGTTCGGTCATAATTCAATAAAAATCTCATTCCCCCATCCCCCACAATTAGAAACTGGGGTAGAATTTTGAGAAGGACCCTCAAAATTTCGAAGCAAGTACAGCCGATCGCAGCATGTACAACGGTCAGAATCATCAACCATCTAACTGGGGCAGAATTTTGAGGAGGACCCTCAAAATTCCGTAGCATGAGTGGTTGCAATGTCTTGAACCATGTCACGGTCGTCCGTCCATATAAATTTCTCAAAACATATTTTTACTATGTCTTTACAAAATCATGTACGTTTTCAAAATATAGCTTTGTTTAGCAAATGCGACCCCGATGACATAAACAGGATCATCAGACCAAGCAGAACGAAGCAAGAAAAGCCTGTGGGGGTACGAACCAACCTTCCCCATCTATAGAACTCACGATTTCTCTTTAGATGCAGGAATAAAGAACAAATAGGTTTCGAAGTCACAAACTTCAACATAGTCTATGCAAGGTTTACTATCAGCACAAAAGAACGAACATGCTCCATAGTCACAGTTCTCACAACACTCGCAATACCACAACCTATTACCAGCTAAGAAATCCTACTAGCATTCGCTATTTGTTCCTTTGCATAATGCCAAGCCCTGCCTTCATCTTGCACGGGACTAAGCTCTGTCCCACATTTTGCATGAGGTTAAGCTCTACCTCCATTTGTATAAGGCTAATCATCTGCCTTCCGCTTGCATAAATCTAATCCCCTGCCTTCCCTTGCATAAGCCTAATCTTCTGCCTTCCATTTGCATAAGGCTAATTTCCTGCCTTCCCTTGCATAAGGCTAATCTCTGCCTTCCATTTTGCATAAGGCTAACCGCTGCCTTCCTATCTGCATGAGGCTAAGCTCCTCCTCCAATTTACTTTTTCACCAAGACTAAGCGCTGTCTCTCAAGCATTATCTACTTCGCTTCTCTTTCGGGCTAAACTCTGCCCTTCAATTCGCAAGACCAAGCTCTGTCTTGTCAGCATTATATTATTGCATATCATGGGCTAAAATATCGCCAACCTATCCAAAGGTGTCATAGTCTAATGGCATCATCATTATATCCGGAAGACACCATGTCATGTTCTGAGGATCTCTCTCAATTTGCATATCATTATTCAAAGGCATCATAGTTCGAAGGCACCATCTGCATGGCCCGAGAACATCATTACATGGCCTACAAATCTCTCATCAAGCCATGCATGGCTCAGGACATCATGGTCTAAGGACATCATCCCTAACCATCCAAAGACAACTGTCATAGTCCAACAAGAACCTGCATCATGTTGTATACGCTTGTATTGCTTTAATCTGCAGGTAACCCGGCAAGCAACGGCTATCCCAGCAGGAGCAATCCCGCTCCAGTTCTCCCAACCATATCAAACCCGATATCCCACAAGCCGTTCATTCGCTCATCCCTAGATGTTGCGTCCGTTCTTGTGATAACTTCACCGGTATACTTCGTCGATGAATCCGGAACTACATGCGGCCTGATTCCGGTAAAACCAGGGATATGTAGGCAACTCAGAAGATGGAGCGCGGCCTAAACCTCTCTAACCATTTTGCTCGGTCAAATTTTTCCATCTATCTTTACCCGACAACTCTTTCATCCTTTTCGGGTAGAGAGGGGCAGCTGTTGATACCCAATTTTTCCCAAAATATTTTTTAAAATTGCATATTTACCTTCAAAATCATGCATTAACAACGATTGGTATTTTTCCATAATTTTCCTATATTTTGTCTAATTTATCTAGCATTTTATTTCCAATAAATAATTATAAAATCGAATCACAAATAATTTCAAAAGCATTTCTTGATTTAATTTATTATTTATGGCCCTATTTAAACCATATTATTTCAAAATTAGCCAAAATGGCATCTTTTGGCTATAATTGCAATAACTTTGCAATTATAGCCCAAGTATATAATTTTTTACTATTTTTGACCGGAAATTAGTCATTTTTATTTTTAAATATTAAATAATTATTTTAAATTATTTTTTGTGCATGAAATTCATTTTTTATAATTATTAGCTATTTTAAAAACTATTTTAATTAATTTGAATTGGGTATTTAACAAATAGCCACTTTCATTTTAATTCTAGCTTGAATTAAACCAGCCCAAACCCAATTAAATTAGCCCAAATACCCCAGGCCCAATCCACTATCCTACCTGACCCAATTCCCATTTAATCTGGATCGTTGATCATTTCTGATCAACGAGCCATATTCATTCTTACCTTAATTAACCCTAGAGACCTACCCCCCTTTCCCTCATTCTCTCTTTCACCCCGCTGTTACATCCTTCTCATCTCTCTCAAGCTCTCTGTGCTAAACCTTGCTCATACTCGCCGGTAACAATGGTGGTTCCACCACAATCCCTAGCCTCCATGGCTCCGTCACACGCCGGATTATTGCTACCCTAAGGTCCTCAAGAGAACCAGAGGCGGTTCAACTCACACCCATGGCCTTTTCATGTAGTTCTCAGGCCACCCTTAGCCGTCCGAGTAAGACCTATCTATCTCCGGCTAAAACCTATGGTTTCTAAGCCTGATTCTCTCGACCTCTGGGTTATCTCTCTCTCTAACCCTAACTCATCTCTTGACTCTTAAGATCTGCAATAGATCTGAGTATATTCTGAGTTATTTTACTGTTTTCCTTAAAGATCTCTCCGATTTTTCAAAAATGCCTCTTCGTCTTCAAAGTTAGGGTTTCTTAACCCCTTTTCAAAATGACTTTTCCTTCTGATTTTTCGTATTATTATATGTTTTTACTATGTTTAAACGTTTATTCATGTTTTTCCCCTTTTATCTGATTTATTATGTTAAAACCCTAAGTCCCCCGGTCTTAATCCTGGGTTCGGAGTCTGTCTCTGATGATTTGATTCGTATGTGTGCTTGTTTCTCATGAACACTCTGAGTTTATGTGATTTTACCCTATTATGTTCAGTAGGGTTTCTGACTCTTGCTTCTTCCGCTTATATTATGTTTATTCTGTTAATTCCTCTAATCAGTTCTATCTTCTCTAGTTGGATCCCTGATTCTATGTGATTCTTACTTTACTATGTTTCTGACTTTACTTCTTCTTGCCTATTATGTGTTTATTCCGTGTGTTCATATAAATTTTGTGTTAATTCTCCCCTTAATCAGTACTGTTCCTATTTGAATCCCTAATTTTCTATGATTAACACCTTTTACTGATTTCCTGTGATGATATCTTTTATTGATTTCAACCTCTAAAATATTTTGTTGCCTTATTTTATGGGCGATTATGCTGTCAATCGATTTTTAAGTACTTTCCTTAATTAGATTTTCTGAACCTAGCCTCTAGTACATGTCTTATACTTCTATGTGCTGAGATTGTTTCCTTATGTGTTATATTCCAGTCACATATGGTATCTTTCCTTATTTATTACATGTCTATTACCGTTTGAAGTTAACTCCTTAATTGATGGGAGTACTTACATTGATTTTATGCTGATTGATTCTGATTCCCCAATCACTGCATGACTTTGATTTTTACCTTATTCTTTACCTAGTTTCAAACTATATATACATTGCTCTTTCATTCACTCAAGACACGAGCACATTGGTTCAAAAATCTCTCTCTCTCTCTCTCTCACTCAAAACTTTCTGCTCTCTTTCTGTGTTACTTACTATTATTCTGAGTTAGCCAACTGCAAGCCAAGGATAACTATTGTGCTCTCTTGTCCCGTCACTTTTGTGTTTACTGTCTTCTTTACTGGTATGTTCTGATTTTAATTCAAGTCCCAAACCAATATGCTTCTTTTATTGCTTCAGTTTATCATGTTTCTAATATGTTTCTATATGTGGTTTTGTTGTTCAACTTGCAAGTAATATGTCTACTGTACTGCTTTATCAGCATGCTTCTGAATATGTCCACCCCCTTAGGATCAACCTGCTTATGAACCCCCTTTGTAGTATACATCAATATGACTCTGCCTTGCTTATGTTTTCCCTGATTTCTATCATGAACCTTTTTGTGCAAAGCAGTTAGCTGTCCTAAGTTGTCTGATCCTGTGTTGGTTATGAGATTAATGATATGATGATTCCCTAAACCCCTATAAGAATTTTCATGCTCCTGTAACTATGTGTGCCCTACATGTGCTTTATGTGTCCCCAATCTCCTTCACCCCTGTGTGTAGGTTTGTTCTTCCTGTTTTGGTTATGTGTTCTTTAAGTATTTCGGAGTTTGGTTTTGGCTCTATGTTTGATTTGCTGTTGTTTAATTATATAACTCTCTCTTTTCAAAAGTTGTTTTACTGAATGACTCCCTCTTTTAATTTACAAAATTGTTTCAAGCAAGTCTCTTTTAACACTGTTTACTTACTAAAACCTTTTCAAAAACTATATCAAGCACTCTCACTCTACTCTTAGGTCCTTAGGTTCTGCCGCTCTAATGTGTGACTGCTTAGGGATCCCTCTGAACTCTGATTCATTAGAGCTGGCTCTTCCATACTGCACCTACTCAATTATCGTTGTGAAATCTGGGTGTGAGTACTTCCCGGGATCCCTTGAGGTCCTTAGGGAACTCTGACACACCTGGATATGAGAAAATCTATGAAACATTTGGGCATTTGAGGTTCTGAGAATCTAGGCCCATTTTCAGGCTTCCTGTAGTGTAACTTCTTATTTTTCTTTATCTATTTATGCAATTCATTCACATTGGTTTGTAATAATTATTGTAAACGAATATTGGGGATTGATAGTGAAAAGGGGAGAGTAGCCATGTCTGTTGTCGATATCAATGGGGTAGAAACCATGCGTTAGGCTTACATTTCTATGTGCGCATTAGAATCCATGTTTAGGACCAATACATGCAAAGCATATCATACATTAGATATCATGCTCTTAAGTTTCATGTACACTGTTTCAGCATCACATTATTTCATCACTTATAAATCATGCTTCAGGTCTAAATAATAGCACTAACACGAATTGTTGTTCCTGCACATTTTTTGAAGTCATGCTTAACAATGATGTAATCTCTTGTGCATCCTGCTTTAGGAACTCTGCATATCCTGAGATCGTGCTGTGCATTTAGAAATCCTGCTTTAGGAACTCTGCATATAAATCATTTTGCATTTTATATGCGCATTAGATACCATGTTTTAGGACCTCACTAAGTCACACCTAGTTAAGCTACTGATGCATGAAAAGGGACATAAGACAGTCTCATATATGATTATCATGTGTTAGTAAAACTGGTAATAACCCTTGTGTCTTTGCAATACTTAGAACAACATGCTTTAGGTAAAACAACTTCTAAACTGTTTTAATAGTTCTAGTAACTATTGTGCATTCCCCCACACCTAGGCAAGCCTTAGGTAACCAACTTTTATAAAACGGAAATCTATTGCTTTTGTTTTTACTGCCTAATGGTTAACATGTTTAAAATCAGTAGGCAAACTAATTAGGGACCCATGCTTCTGGGTTTATAAAATAAATCTGCATATCTCTTGTATTCTGATACTCACCTAGACATCATGTTTTAGGACCCTGCTTAATAATACAACCCTTGTTTGTGTTTGAGACGTGTTGTTTACATGAAATATTTGTGGAGGTAAACCTGAGCCTCTTAATTGATTCTTTCCTATTTTATCTGTTCAAGTCATATCTGTTCTTGCATGTCGCCTAGTATTTTCTCCTTTCAACCTTAGGGGTCTGTCTAGAACTGCATATAGGTAGAGTTCCTAAATTCCTCCAGGGCCATTAAGAAGGGACGTGTAACAACACGCATAGAGATCGTTAAACAACACTCGCTTTAATAACCGCTAAGGGGTGGGAAAGGGTAGATATGGATATGATAGCGGTGCGCTAATGCAACGTGTAGCCCCTCTTCTAAGGAGTGATTACTAGGCATTGTACTGATGTGATCCTATAGGATAAACAACCTAGGACCCCCTATCCCTTTCATATGTGTGTTTAGATCATAACTCTTTCAAACCTTGTATGTGTGCTTAGACCCTAAAATATTTTAAACTCACATATGTGTGCTTAGACTGCGAATCTTCTAAAAAATCTTTATTTGTTTACCTATGTGCTTTTATTGCTTATGTGCTACCTGTTTTAAAATTCACAAAGTTTGTTTGGTCGGGAACCACAGTTGTGGACTTCGAGGGGTGCCTAACACCTTCCCCTTGAAGTAATTTCAAGCCCTTACCCTATCTCTGGTTATCCAATCTGTGTTTGTAAATGACCCTTAGTAGGTAACGTACCTTAATTCGTTAGGTGGCGACTCTTCAATTCCTTACCCCTTTCCCAAAAGGAAATGAGTTGTCCCAATAATGTCAAAAACCCTGACTGATCCGAAAGGAGAGGAAAAATGGGGGCGCGACACTACCAATCGAGCATTCAGATGGCTCCCTATGATACATTATACGGTAGGCGGTGTCGGTCGCCAATTGGCTGGTTCTAGCCTGGGGATGCTCGGTTGTTGGGTACAGACCTAGTACGAGATGCCTTGGATAAGGTCAAGATTATTCAGGATCGACTTCGCGCAGCTCAGTCTAGGAAGAAGAGTTATGCTGACCACAGAGTTCGTGATGTTGCATTCATAGTCGGGGAGAGAGTATTGCTATGGGTACCACCCATGAAGGGTGTAATGAGGTTCGGAAAGAAGGGTAAGTTGAGCCCTAGTTATATCGGGCCCTTTGAGATTCTGGAGAGAGTGGGAGAGGTGGCTTACATGCTTGCATTGCCACCGGGGTTGTCAGCAGTCCATCCGGTGTTCCATGTGTCTATGCTCCGAAATTATCACGGCGATCCATTCCATTTGTTAGATTTTAGATCTGTCCAGTTGGACATGGATTTGACTTACGAGAAGGAGCCGGTGGCTATTCTAGCTCGGCAGGTTCGTCAGTTAAGGTCGAAGAGTTATCCTTTAGTTCGAGTGGAGTGGAGAGGTCGCTCGTTGAGGCATCTACTTGGGAGTCCGAGTAGGACACGCGGAGTAGAAATCCCAACCTTTTCACCAGTTCATGTACCTTTCTATGTCCGTTCGAGTATGGACGATTGTTTTAGAGGTGGAGAATGTGATGACCTGATATGTCATCTTATGTTTTAAAACCTAATTCTGTGATGCGAAGCCTTAAAAATCTTGTTTTAGCCTTCCTCGATTTGCATTCGCAGTCCGGGCGTCTTTCCGGAAAGCTTTTATGTCAGAAAATGGGAAAAATATGAAATTTTGCCTAAAAACTTCATTTGAGTTGGCTTAAGTCAAGATTTTTAGTAAACGAACCAGGATTCGTGTTTTGAAGGTCCCGGTGGGTCCGCAGCGTGATTTAAGACTTAGGCGTATGGCCGGAATCGAATTCAGAAGTCCCTAGCCCGAGATATCGGACTTTGACGAAATTTAAAAGTTAAAGGCTTAATGAATTTGAAATGTTTGACCAAAGTATGATTTTTTGGATAAAGGATCTGTATTTTGGTTCCGGAACCCGATATAGGTCCAATACCATATTTATGACTTGTTTGTGAAATTTGGTGAAAATGGAGTTAGTTTGACGTGATTCAGACGTCCGGTTGTAAAAATAGAAGTTTCAAAATTTGCTTGAAATTTTCATTTGGTTTGGTGTTCAATTCATAGTTTTAGGTGTTATTTTGGTGTTTATATCAAATGAGCAAGTTCGTATGATGTTTTTGGACTTGTATTCATAGTTGGGTTAGAGCCCCAAGGGCTCTGGTGAGTTTCGGATAGGCTACGGAGTGACTAGACTTAGAACATTTGCTGGTGTCTGCAATTTCTGGGAACTGGCCTCTGATCTCGCAAAGAGTTCACATTTGCGAGCCATTTGTTCGCATTTGCGAAGTGTTGCGTAAGGCCAGTTTCCGCATTTGCGAACAAAGTTTCGCATTTGCGTAAGGCAAATGTCCGCATTTGCGAACAAAGTTTCGCATTTGCGATGGCAGCTGGGGAGGGATATTCTTCGCATTTGCAAAGACATGGGTCGTATTTGCGATCCTCAGATTCCACATTTGTGAAGGAAGCAGAAATGTTGGAGTTTCGCATTTGTGAAGCTTTTCTCGCATTTGCGCGCTTCGCATTTGCGAAGCCTAGGTCGCAAATGCGATCTGCAGCTGGACAAAATATGACTTAGACGAGATTTTTAGTTCATTCTTAGAATTTTCAAAACCTAAAACCTTAGAGGATATTTTTCCAAGACTTTTTCTTCCCCAAATCATTGGTAAGTGATTCTAACCTATTTCCTTTCAATCTTTCACGACATTTCACATGTTTTCAACCTAAACTCTAGAGTTTTCATGGTGGAATTGGGGGGTTTTGGGTAGAAATTAGGAATTTGGTAAATTGGGGATTTAGACTTCAAATAGGTTGGATTCCAAAACAAATTACATAACCGGGCTCGGGGGTGAACGGGTAATTGGGTTTTGGTCAAAATTTCAGGAATGGACCAAGTGGGTTCGGGTGTTGACTTTTTCAAAAATGGCCTAAATTGAATTCTTTCAACCATGGGTAGTTCCTAAGTATTAATTTGAATCGTTTGGTTGGTAATTTGCTTGATTCTATTGGTCTGGAGGCTTGTTTGAGAGGCAAGGTTGTGATTGAGCAGTGAGTGGTCTTTGGAGCGAGGTAAGTGTTGTGTCTAACCTTGACTTGAGGGAATTAGGAACCCTCGGGCTATTTGTTATGTGAATTGCATGTTAGCCGCGTATATGTGGGGTGACGAGTGCTTATGCGCCGCCAAATTATATGTTTTCCCTGTTTTTCCGCTTTTCTTATATTATATCTTTCCTTGTCTTAATTGTTACATTCTTTAATTGTGTTCCCATGCCTAATTGCTACTTGTTAGTCATTGTTTTCTCTTGTTCATGATATTAGTTCTTTCCATAGTTTTATAATCTCCTACTATTTGCTTAAGCTGGTTTATCTGTACCTTCTGGTTGTCAACTCTGAATTGGTCTCGCTATGTAGTACTATTTATGTGAACTTTCATGGTGTACAAGTTTCCTATTTGTTCCGGTTTGGTGCTTAGGAAATTTTGAAGAGGTTTTCAGTGATTTGAATTGTGAATTTACTGCACGTACTGAGTACTTGATATTGATATGGTGGGATCGGGTTGCACGCCACAACAAGTGGAATAAGGGTCATATGTTGAGGTGGAATAAGGGTGAATCTATATTGTACGGTGAGAACGGGTTGCACGCCACAACATGTGTAATAAGGGTGGATTATTGTGGTGGTATGTTGGTGAACTATGATTATGGTAATGTGATATGGTGGGATCAGGTTGCGCGCCGCAACACTTATATATATATTTATTGTTGTTTATGTTATTATGAGGAAATAGATATACGGTCGGATCGGATTGCGCTCCGCAACAACTTATGTGTTTATGTTTTCCTGAGTTGTGTTAGCTTTACGATATTCTTTTTTGCACTTAAAGATTGGTGAATTCTGAACAATGTTGGCTTATTCTTGGAGTTGTAGTTATTTCTTGCAATTTGCTGCTTTATTCTATTCTACATTTGCGTTTCTACCTTTATTACATATATTGCGTACAAGCTGTAGTGTGAATGACCTGCCTTAGCATCGTCACTACTTCGTCGAGGTTAGCTCAGCACTTACGAGTACATGGGGTCAGTTGTACTCATACTACACTCTGCTCTTCTTGTGCAGATTTTGGTGCCGGCTCGAGCTGATTGTGAGGTTAGCTGCTCGATTCATTCGACCGTAGACCCAAGGTAGATCTGCCGGCGTCCGCAGACCTCGGAGTCCCTTTCTAGACACTTTACTTTACTGTTTCTTTCTTTTCAAAACAGTGTATTTCCTTTCAGACCCTTTTTGTAGTAAATCGTAGTAGTTCGTGAATTGTGACTCCAGATCCGGGTTGTAGTATATATTGAGGCTTTTATATTATTCCGCACTCGCTTTAATTCATTTTAGCTTATTTGCTGTTATGTACAAAAATGTATAAAAATTGGCTAAATAATTCTCTAACGTTGGCTTGCCTAGCAAGTGAAATGTTAGACGCCATCACAGTCCTGACGATGATAATTTCGGGTCGTGACACTAACAATTGACAATTAGACTTGATTTTGTAACACTTTATCCTTATAGGCATGTCATCAAAGTGAGGCAGTACAAAAGTAACATAACGCAGTTGATCAATTATTAAACCTTATAGTCATGATATCTAGATTAGCAAAGGCATTGTATTATTGTATGCTATAGGCATATTATCTAAAAGTGTTGAGTAGTAGACATGGAAACAGTGTAGCAATTACTTCAGTCGACATATTTTGGCAAGTTAAGTGAAGTATGTGCGTGATTCCTATAGGCATGGTTCCTATTAGTGTGCAACACACATTAAACAAAACAACAAATAAGACATGCTGGGCATAATAGCAAATAGAACACATAGACCCTATAGGCATGAAAGTATTAGAATACCCCAACCCCCTTTTTATTATTCTCCAATTATTCGTTATTACAAAGTTAGTACCGGCCATATTGAATGACTACAGGCCCAAATAAGAATATAGAATAACCCAATAATATATATGGGCCTTCAAACAGGTTTAGGAATTCATATGGACTGCATGCCCAAACTTCAGATGTGGACAATGCGTTTTAGACTTTCAGTACCATAGCAGGTTCAACATACCAGGCCTAAATGAATAACTTACTTACCCAAATGGATGCCAAATTCATCCATACAGGTTTATCTTAAGGTCTCAAATAATACTAAAGAACAAAGGATCGTACAAATAAAAAACCATTAGAACTCAAATGGCATGGAAACATGCCTTAGTTAATCAGGACAACCTCAGGGACTTAGCAGGTTGGGTAGGAATGACTCAACAAGGTCTAAAACACATGAATTGACTTATCACAAAGATACAAAACAAGGCAGGTAGATGAATTCAGGATGGGTGACAAGTATAAACATTTAACCACACAAAAAAAACATACTAGGCTGGGCATGCTTAAGGTATCCATGCTGGATACATACAATTGTCATACATCAAAGTAAGAAATTGAACAAGCTCAGATGTTAGCAAGGTTCTAAGTCAGAAAATAACAAGAGTAACACAATAGCATATAGTTTCACAAGGCTTAAGTGACATAGATGCACAAAGCATGAATGCAAGAAAGAGATAATGAAATTGCGAGAATCAAATTTACTTACCAGTTACAAATTAACGAAAAAACAAATGAGAAGAATAATTTCCAGAAGTAATTCGATTAGTAGTAGCTAAGAACGGTAGAATCCCCAAATCCCAGTGCGTCAGAGTTCCTAAGAGTTTCAAATGAACCCCGAGCAGTGCTCGCACTGAAAAAGAACACAATCAAATTAGAATGGCCTTGGCTTTCAGGCGGCCAATGTCTCACGTTTCAAAGTATAATAAGTGAGAATGAGAGAATAATGCAGTGATTGTAAAAGTCCGTAAAGGGAATCAAGGGATGGGGTTTATATAGTGTTGAATCAGGCGAGTAAACAAGGAAAAAAATCAAGCAAACACAAACAAGAACGAGTAACATATCACATGCAATCAGTAGAGTAATCGGAAAGGAAAGAAATCAAACTCCAAACCCTAGTTAGGGTTCGATACTCAAAAATCGGCCAACTGATATGAAGAATCATGCCTTCCTTCATGTTTATGGATGAAATATTGTCTAAATCTCCAAGATTAAGGTCGATTCCAGCCTGATATAGAGATGGTACTTCCCAAAATTGGGCAAGTACCTAAGTAGTGCCATAAACGTGTGACCAGTTGCCAAGAAACACAGTTATGGTAAGCAAATAATGGGGAAATCCTATTATCAACGGGATTAGGGGAGGGAATTATGAGAGGTGGCTGGTAGGGTTTCTTTAGAGAGTGGGGAAAGTTGAGAGTGTTTTGGGGCGGCCGTTTGAGGGGAGATAGGTTAGGGTTTCAGGGGTTTGGGTAATAAAATTAAGGGGGAGGCTATGGGCCGTTGATCTTTGAGATCAACGACCATGATTTAATTACGGGTCGGGTATAAGGTAGTGGGTCGCTGGTATTGGGTTAGGAGTTATTGGGATGTGGTTTGGGTACATGGGCCATTAATTTGGTAAGAAAATTGGCTTAGGATTGGGCTGGATTTTAAATACAAGGAATTAAGGAAAAATAATGAAATAAAATAGTTAAATAAAAATATAAAAATAATATTTATGAAAAATAATACTTTAAAATAATAATTGAAAATTATAAAAATATAAAAAATTATTTTGACCTTAAATAAAATAACAAATGCAATTTATTGTAAAATATAGACTATTATTGCAAAAGTACACAAATAGTTCAAAAATGTATATGTAATTATATAAGAAATGAAGTAGAATATTATAAAGCGTATATATAGGTGTAAGCAATAAATCGGATGATTAAGTCATCACAAAAGAATTTGAAGGAGTAATTAATAAATATTTGAATAAAAGTGCACGAAAATCAATTTTAAAAACTTTTAAAATTATGAAAAATTATAGAAAGTACTTATATGACCCTTGTAAATGCAAAATGATATTTGAAAGTACATGGAATACATTATAAAATATGAAGGCAAAATTGGGTATCAACAGTATGTATTAGCTTTGATATTAGTAATCTCTTATTTGATAGTTAGTTATACACCATATTCAGTATTATTCTCATACATATCAAACCATGATATTAGCAGTACAATAATTTTTAATACATGAATAAACATTTATAAAGACAAAATTACACTTTCAAAACCTTTTCTATATCGTTTCCAAAGAATGTGGAGGATATTTTTGTAAACAAATAATTTCTTTTAAAAAAATTATACAATGCATGTTTTTAATACACCAAACTAAATGAACGATAGAAAATAGTTTCAGCATTACTAATACATCGTATTCAACACTATTCTTATACACCCTATCAAATGACCCCTAAATATTACTCCCTCCATTTCAAATTTGATGAGGTGCTTTTCTTTTTAGTCTATTTCAAAATAAATGACACATTTCTAAATTTGGAAATAATTCAACTTTAACCTCTTCATTTTACCTATTTTACCCTTAATGAGAAGTTTTTATAACCACATAAATGTCATGGCTCCACAAAGCTTTTACCCCTTAAGATTTTAAGGCCACAAGTTTCAAAAGTGTTATTTTTTTCTTAAACTCCTTGCCGAGTCAACCTAGCTCATCTAATTGAAACGGATGGAGTGTGTGATAGAAAGATATCTATCAAAGTGGATGACAGGTTCTACAAGATGATTGATCTATGATGCAAGGATCTGTATTTTTCCGATAGGAAAGAGGTGCATTTTTCTTTTGAAATCACCTTTACAACCAAGAATAGATGAAAAGTTATATCCTTGAAGTTGTGAAGCTAAGTCTATCCTATTTGTCCAGATGATTTTGTTTATGCCAACCGGTTTGCACACAACTATACAAGTAACTCAATATTAGTCTGTGTTACTAACTTAACAGTTTATGATGTAGTCAAATCACTATTTCTGAGTTGGCCGCCTTCTTTCAGGCTAGCCGTCTTCTGCTTTTAGTCGACTGCTCTAAGACGGGCTTTTCTCTTTCTTGACTCTGTTCGCTCGTCTACGCTCCGACCCAGCAAGTAATAATTGAAAAATGATGTTTCCTTTCCTACATAAGCTTTAGGCTTCATAAACTAAACTTTTTTTAGGTATTAGGGAGGACACCACTCCGTGGGGTGGGATTCAATGCCTAACAAAAATGGCCAAAATAAAAAAAAGGATGTATGGCTGAGGCGAGGAGAGAAAGAATGCATTGGCTCGAAATGCGATGAAGAGAAATGAGGCGCTGACTATTGATTACTCGAGCGTTCCACTTGGGCCCTATCAAGATAGGCGAGGAATCACTCTGGATCGTCATTTTTTGGGCTACAACTTCGCCGAGCCGACTAGCATCCCTTTCCACTGTGCATTTTTCGAATAAAGAAGATGACTATATATAGGATCGAATTCACTCTTCAAGAAAGTGCTCGTCCCATACCTTCTGCCTGTCTCATATGTGCGGAACCTGGTCTTTTTCGGTTCCAACCTCTCCGTCGAATACATAGGGTAGGTAGGGCTGGGTGAGAAATTGTTCTATCTTGCAATTAAAATTCTCCTGGCCTTTAATTAACCTTACTCATAAAGGGTTTTACGGTCGAGAGAACTTCCTAACTTAAAGAAAAAATAATATTCTTTCTAAGAGTAGGTGTAGATAGTTTTTTGCGGGGAAACTTGCAAGTACAGTTTAGGGGGGGCTTTGACATTATGTTATTGTACATTTATGGCCATAAATCTCATGCCACCAAGACATTCTTGATATTTGCAGAAGTAGCATTAGCTTATTATCACAACTCAATTTATATACTTAGGGTCGTTTGGTACTGTATGGGTCGAAATCTGACTATATGAGAATGACTTTGAGATGCAACGATGAGAAAGCAGTTAGGCCGTGATGGTGATTACGAAAGGCCGTAATGATGCATTTCACAGATATGGCCAAGGATGATTCACTAGAAGACCTTCACAACGCAGTACGTGCTGCAGCGCCCGGGGGGTCGACCTGAAGCACCAACGAACAAATCACAGTACGCAGGTTAATGACCACTGGACAAATGGAAACGCCTAGTATATATACTAGGGAAAAGATTGGAGGAAGGGGGGCTCTCTCCAGGGGGGGACTCTTTTCTCTCCTAGTGGAATAGAAAATACAGTAGATCCCATAAGAAAAAGACCAAGGGTCCTACTATGACTCCTTATTGTAATAAGAGTTATAGAATCAATGAAGTTATAAACAATGATCCTTCTTCTCCCTTGAGTGCCATTTTCGTGTTGCATAGTAACAACGTGACGAACGTAGATCTTCGAAATATGTTCAGCATCACTCCAGATCTTAAATCTGATTTCATTTTGTTTCTCTTACTTAAGATCCTTCGATCTAGCATTAATTAGTCTTGGCAAGGATTTAACCTCCATTTTCTAAGTTTATTAATGTTTAACAAAAGGTCTTGTGCTTTTTGGTCAAACAATTTGGCGTCGCCTGTGGGGATTTTCCTAGCCAAAGCTTTAGTTCTCGCTGGATCCGTAAAACCAACCAAGAATGAAGGCATCACTCGAAACCAAGAGCACATCGCGAGCATGAACCGTTGCAGCGAGGCTGCAGCCTACATATCAAGCATAATTGTGACAATACTTCCAGGTCAGTATCCCACACATAGTAATCTTGCTATACAGGGCGATGCTTGTTGTATGACCTACCGTAGAAGTGCTCCGCATTTTCACGCCTATAACGTGACCTACACTACTGTCCCTTTGGCTCGTCTAGGACTGGGATAAATCGGGTTTCAAACTCGAAGGGATAATGGACGGGACAAATGGTCCACCTGCAGAACACTCAAACCAAAGTAGCAGCGATGCGGTAAGAGAAGCTAACATCGGGTCCACGGAGTACAACTGATTAAGGAAACACTAATAACCCCGTCATCCATCAACCAGCTTTCCAACCCAGGTACCAAACGGTTCCTTAAATACCCTCAACTCGTTTTTCCTTTTTGCAGAAGTGTGAAATGAAGAACAGGGAAGCTTGCCACGGGCACATAGGTAGGGAAATAGGTGAAGGGACAGACCAATACTGCCCCAGCGCCCCTCTAATCCCTCCCCGCGACAGCGGGAATGCCGTGCCTTTGACATAAATAATGGATGAGCGGTTCAGAATGAACTACCGGCGACTAGAAACGACCTTCGTAAGAAAGGTATTGTACGACAAACTCGAAGACGTCCCAACACAGGCAGGACGTAGGAACCTAGAGCTCACTCATACATGCTCGCCACAGGTGCGCAATGCCTACCCGCCCGGCAATATAGGCCACCATCGTTCTCCCTGTCGACGGCCTCTTCAAGCCGTGCAATGAAGGGACTGAACAGACTGGGACTCACCTTGGCGCGTGAATGAACCAACGCATGAAATTCTTAATGTAAGGCAAGGTCGCCCACCGTTCTCCTCCACTCCTCGAGTTGCCAAAATCAAACTCGACCTCGATCGAGTCGCCAAAATTAAACTCGACCTCGCTCGAGTCACCAAAATGAAACTCGACCTCACTCGAGTCGCCAAAATTAAACTCGACCTCGCTCGAGTTGCCAAGCTTAGACTCGACCTCGCTCGAGTCGCCAAAATTAAACTCGACCTCGCTCGAGTCGTCAAAATTAAACTCGACCTCGCTCGAGTCGCCAAGCTTAAACTCGACCTCGCTCGAGTCGCCAAGCTTAAACTCGACCTCGCTCGAGTCGCCAAAATTAAACTCGACCTCTCTCGAGTTGCCAAAATTAAACTCGACCTCGCTCGAGTCGCCAAGCTTAAATTTGACCTCGCTCGAGCTGCCAAAATTGAACTCGACCGCTCTCGCCTATAAAACGCCTGACCTCGCTCGAAATTCAAGTTTTTTATTCATCGCTCCGCCTATCGACTACTCCAGGAAGAACGATGAAGGGACTGGATATACAGAGAATTTCTCGAGTGTATGCATCAAACAAGCATGTAACGTTCTCCAAATAATCTGAACAAACAAAGCAGCATACAACATTCTTCGCACAACCCCAAATCATTCTACATTTTACATTTATATTCGACCTCGCTCGAATAATTAACATTCGACCTCGCTCGAATCATCAATATTCGACCTTGCTCGAATAATTAACATTCGACCTCGCTCGAATCATCTACGTTCAAACTCGCTCGAATAATTAACATTCGACCTCGATCGAATAATTAACATTCGAACCCGCTCGAATCTTCTACATTCGACCTCGCTCGAATAACTAACATTCGACCTCATTCAAATAACTAACATTCGACCTCGATCGAATAATTAACATTCGACCTTGCTCGAATCTTCTACATTCGACCTCGCTCGAATAACTAACATTCGACCCCACTCGAGTAACTAACATTCGACCACGCTCGAATAATTAACATTCGACCTCGCTCGAATCATTTACATTCGACCCCGCTCGAATCACTTACATTCGACCTCACTCGAATTATTTACATTCGACCTCGCTCGAGCTAAGTAAAGCCGACTTCGTACGAGTCAAATAAACTTGACCCCATTCAAATCAAGTCTATTCGAACTCGTTCGAATAAAGTTCCGCTCGAGGAAAGCAAAGACAAATCATGCCAAATTCCCGAATGAAAAACAGGGACTTATCGCAAAAGGGGCCGTAAAACCCACCCTAAAAAGAGAGGAAAAGAAAGGAAAGCCAAAGAAATACAGCCTAAAACAAAGTGGACTTCATTCAAAAATTAACACACAACGGGCCCAAACAGGCCTCTAAAAATAGCAATACGGCGACAAACGTCACAATGAAAGAGAAAAATAAAAAAAAAGAAGGGGGGAACAAGTAAAAAAAAACACAAGTCTCACTCCGCAGTATCTCTGCCGTCCCCATCAGCAGTTCCACCATCAGAGAGCCCAACTTCAACTTCGGCACCACTATCGGCCTCCGGCGTCGCGGGATCATAGCCATACGAATGCCAAGCCTCGCGCGCCTTCGCGCGAGCATCATCAAAGACAGCCTCAGGTACACGCCCCGCCATCCACAAATCCTTGTAAATGTCTCGCTGGGCCTCGGCATGAGTCCACGTCTCATATAAGTGGCGAGGAACGGCAGTAAAGGCAACTTCTTGAGGGGCCTAAGCCAACAACCGGGCTTTCTCGGCTTCCAAGGCTGCCACTTTGTCACCCAAACTCGAGGTGTCCCACTCGAGCTTGTCAATCTACTCTTCGAGCATGGCCTCCTTCATCGCGGCCCGCTCAGATCTGAGGACGCGCATTGTGTCTTCCAGTGCTGATGCCCTCGCCGCAGCCGCAATACATGCACTCTCAGCCCTCTCTAACTCCGCCACCTTCCTCTCCAAATCGCTGACCTTTTCACTCCACTCCTCGCTCAAGTGAGTAACCCTGTCTTCATTCTGCTCGAGCTCAGCTCGCAACGAAAATACCCTCGCCTGAAGGTCCTTGCATTCGGCCGCGAGGCCCTTGCCCACCTCGAGCTCCTCATCCTTGACTCTGATCATCCCCTCAAGCTCACTACACCTGCGGATAGACCGCATCAGGTCCCCATCCTTTTTCTCCAATTCTTCTCTAAGAGGTCGAGTATCACCACTCGCCCTGAGCCGTATAAGCATCTCCCTACACTTGTTGTGGTATCGACGGTATTTCTCGTCCATCTTCAGAAAAATTTTGGCCCGCGTCTCGGCCCGACGGGTACTCTCAACCTCCAGCATGTAGGTCTAAAAAAAAAGAAGTGACAGCAAGAAACAAAAGACAAAACAAAGGAAGTAAAGGCAAAATCTCACCCTTAAAGCCATCCCTTCCACATAGCGTGACAAGCCAGAGTCACTAAGGTTCCTAAGAGATCTACTCTCAGCAGTAGAACACAAGAGGTCAAACAGCTCCGCTAAATCCGTCGTTCTCTCCAGAAAGTTAACAACCGACGGGATCTCGAGTACACGAGAGGGACCGCCGACAATCACCTCAACCCTGGTAAAAACCTCTTCGAACAATCGCATATCCTCAGGATCGATGTCCGATTAGGACTCATAATCGTCCACCACTACGCCCTTCAATCTCCCATAAATTATAGGGGGGTGTGAGCCTACTGAGATGAGGAAGGACCACTCTGAACAATGGTGGCAGCCGCCGAACCCTGTCGCGGCGTCATCACGGCCTCCTCCGCCTTAGGCTCGGGTAGCACCTCCGCTCCTTGGGTGTCCTTACTCACATCCTCAGACACCATCCCTACGGGGTTAGCCCTCAAAGGCACATCACTCGAAGTGCCTCGTCCAATGTTACCCTCCGCCTCTTTGATGGAGCCTTCTCGACCGCATCACGAGAGGATTCGCCCACCTAGCAAACCATAGGAGCTAGAGAGCTTGAGCGAGGAACATCCTTAGTGCGACCATCCCCAGATGCCGACTCAACCGGCACAGCGGTCTGATTCCGATCACTCTCGTCAACGGCCACCTGAAGTGCCGACCCAATAGAGGAGGCTGGCCGGCGGAAGGCAAGAGTAGGGGCAAGAGTAGACGCCTACTCGACCGGTGCAACGATCTGATTCCGAGCACCCTCGTCAATGGCCACCTGAAGTGCCGACCTAGCAGATGAGGCTGGTTGGCGGAAGGCAAGAGCAGAGGCCCTTGCCCTTCTTGACCCTCTCCGACCTATTAAAACAATACGCAATTCCACATAAGTATCAAGCAGAGAAGAGTGAAAAGCGAAAGGTGCGGCTATGGCCGAGACAAAGCGACTTACTAACAGTAGGTCTGCACCCAAACCTCTCTTTGAAACGCGTCCAATCGTGAATCCCTACTGTGTGAGGCAGAATCGAAGCCACCCATTCGTGGATGTCCCCAACTAGCGGAGGGGGCAACCTCTCAGCTGCGGCAAAAATAGAATGAGCAAACAACCAACAACATCCAGTCAGTGAAATCACCAGATATGAATAACTAGTCGACGTAGTAAAAAATGAAAGGCGAAGAAATACTCACGGGAAAAATTCCACGTCTCAGGGAAGCCGGCAGGGTTAGGAACCAGATGTTCCGTGCGAACGTAGAAGAAACTCTCCCAAAAATGACGGTTGGTCTTATCGTCTATTTCGACCACTATGCTCTTTGTACACCGATGTCGGAGATGCAACATACTCCCCCTTTGGAAGCTAGGGATGAAGAGATGCATCATGTGTCGAAGGGAGATGTCACAGCCAGCCAGCTCTACATATTTGGTAAGCATCAGAAAGAGTTTGTATATGTACGGATTAAGCTGGGCCGGGCACACCTCATAGAAGCGGCAGAAGTCCGCGGCCAATAAGGGAAGATGAAGCGTGTATCCAATGACAAAAGGGTATGCCTAGAAGGCGTAGTACCCTGGGTGACGCAAGTGAACTATATCACCTCCCGCCGGGACAAGTTCGATGTGATCCGGGATCCTCCACTTGATTTTGAAGGCAGCGAGCGTCGCAACATCAATTACAGAGAGTGCCAGCGCAAGATCATCTTCACCGGCATGGTTAAAATCATTATGTGGCTTCCCCGGGCAGGGCACCACCTCATCCACCGTCGGAAAACTCCCTTATTCCGCTAAACTTACCTCCTCGTCAAGGGAGGGGGAGCATTCTCCGGCACCGGAGCATTGACAATTGGGTTAGGGTTCGAAGAAGAACTAGCCATTGTGATGAAAGCAGATGTCGGGAATATGGGGGAAGATTTATGATGATCACAAAGGTTGTATGCGTGTTTGAGAAGTATGAACAAGCGAGAAAGAGCTGGTGATATCAGAGAATTTTTCTTGAAAATAATTTGGTAATGCCATACCGGGATAAGAGTCTCCTATTTATAAAGACGGAAACGCCGGTTTACAAAAATGAACCGCCACCTTTTTCACAATGTAATGGGAGGGGCACAAGAAACAATGCAATATTCAGCAAACGTGCGCCATAATGACACCTGACGAATTAAATGTCATTCCAACTGACACACTGGTCTGACAGTTCATCCTGAATGTCACATCACTGCCTCCCAGGGGAACGCTCGCTCTTCGGCCAAAACGTTCAGATTTCTGTGCTAATATTGGCAAAAGTCCGCCCACGGTGCTCGCCCAAATGCCGACCACCATAGGCGGAGGGACTAACTGTATGGGTCAAAATCTGACTATATGGGAATGACTTTGACGTTCGACTATGAGAAAGTAGTTAGGCCGTGATGGTGATTACGAAAGGCCATAATGATGCATTCCACGGCTATGGCCGAGGATGATTCACCAGAAGACCTTCAACAATGCAGTACGTGCTGCAGCGCCCAGGGGGGTCGACCTTAAGCACTAACGAACAAACCACAGTACGCAGGTTAATGACCACTGGATAAATGGAAACGAGTAGTACTAGGGAAAGGATCGGAGGAAGGGGGCTCTCTCCGGGGGGGACTCTTTTCTCTCCCAGTGGAATATAACATACAACAGATCCTATAAGAAAAAGACCAAGGGTCCTACTATGATCCTTCGATCTTAGCATTAACTAGTCTTGGCTAGGATTTAACCTCAATTTTCTCAGTTTATTAATGTTTAACAAAAGGTCTTGCGCTTTTTGGTCAAACAGGTACATGGATAAGGATAATAATCCCGAAATAAAACTTGGGATTAACTTTATTTCATGTTTTGTTTGAAACATCATCTAATTCCAAGAATTACACTTTTTTTTAATTTAGTTATTACATATAAAAGGCACGATAATTAATCTCTTGCGATATTCCACCACGGGCTATTCCACAATTGTACCAAATGACCCCTTATGACTTTTGACCTGGGACTATATTTTTTAAGACTTTGTTTGGTTCCAAAATTAATTTTTGCTTCGCGATGTCAGTCTTGCCTGGATACTAATGACCGACTTATCAATTTATGTGATTAACTACTAAGGGCTGACTAAGCCATACAAGAGTAACCGTGTTCCGGGCCAAGCGATATGGTAATAAATTAGGGATATTATTACTTTTAGTCCGCGCCAGAAACTATTTATATTTAGTAACCGAAAAAGTATATAAAACTTGTATAATCTTTGTATATAACAAACAGAATGTATATATATATATAAAATATATTTTATACATTTTTTCGGCTATTATTTTTACAGCGGCTATACAACGTCATTTTTTCAATATACGAATAATAAATTACCACAGAAGTCCTATATACAAATAATAAATTTTGAATCAATTAAATCAGATAAAATATAATAAAATTACGAATCTGAACCCATAAAAATTAAATCCTAGATTCACCTGCTCGAGTAATAACTTACTGCTGGAGCGCTCTTGCACAAAAAGCAATTAGGATATAAGCAAATGAATATCCAAATCGGCTTATGAGGTATTAAGTTCGTTGTCATCTGACATACATATTGCCTTATTCGCCAATTAAAAGTTAATGCTAGTGAGTCGTCATCCATGACATCAGATTAAACTAAAACCAAATACAGAGGAATAATAACTAATGTTTTTTAACAACACATTATAATGCAATTAAATTATGAATTATTCAGTTGAAAAAGAACAAGTAGCCAGATTCTTGTCAGACACGTGAATCTTTTTTGGGCATATACGACTTCTAAAGTTTATTTACTTTAGTGGAGTTTGTCCGAGGAAGCTTTGTGCACCAAAAATCCAAAATAATGTAAAAGATACAGCAAGCAAACAATAAAATAACGATTGCTATTTTGTTTGGACTGGATTAAGAGCCCCATATAGACGTAGGAATTTGCAAGATCGAATACCTAAATATTACTTAATATTTACAATGGGAGAACGGCAAATGTATGCGACGCAGGGTCGAAGATAGTATAGGATTCGGGGCTTCGGCTGAATCCAGTATCTTTGGTCTAAATTCTGTATTTAGTTTAAAATTTTATTAAATATGTATTACTTGTTAATTTTAGAATCAGATAACATAAACGAGCTTGAATTTTGAACCCATACACTTTAAATTATGGTTTCGCTTATGATGTGATGTATAACTATTACATTCTTTATGTGACATACTTTATTTTCAAAATACTTTTACAAGCTCGAATTGATGAAAAGTTGTGGCCTTTAAATCATGGAGTGCCTATCGTTTTTGTCCATCTGGGTTTGTTTATTCAACTGTTCCTCCTTTCGTCAAATATAAGTTGATTCAAAATTTGAACTTGACAGGTTCAAGATTTTTAGTTTTTTGACAGTCATATATGTATGTATATCTATGGTATATGCTGAAAATGATGCGTTAAATTAAATTCACTCTCCACGGAAATGAAGCTGCTTCGAAATTGATCAAGAATCGTATCTCCATGATACTATGTGATATATAGGTTGGGTTGGTTCAAATTTTTTAATTACCAAATCAAATTAATAGTGTCGGATTTTTAAGTCTATAAACCAAACCAAACCAACAAAATTAGGTTTTTCTCGATTTTTCTCGGGTTTTTCGTTTCCTTTTTTGGGTTTTCGGGGTTTTTCCTGGTAAAGTCTTTACAACACAAAATATGTAACTTGTGCTCCAAATATTTATATAGTCCTAGTAAGATTACAACTATATAATGTATTTTTCAAGAAAATAACACAACAACATGACATAAGTCATAGCATTGTACTAAAATTATCAATAACAAAGATAACAAAATTGCATAAAACAAATATTGCTAATTGATAATTCACAACTAAAAAAAAGTTGTTTACCGACACAGCAGTACTGACAGATTTTTTTCCGCCGCTTTTCCGAGGGACATTTTAATTTCTATTTTTCAAAAACAATTACCGACGGACAACTCTCGGTAAATAATGATACTTTGACCGGTCAAAATTTAATTTGTTGTAGCGATGCACTCCGTCGGTAATTTAACAACGGACTCTCTCACAACATTTTGAATTTATATTTTTGAATTTTTTTTAGACATTGACGGTGTCTCTCGGTGCATTTTAAAAAAATAAATGAAAAAGAAAATAAAGTTATCGACGGACTCAATCGCTATTGCATTTATAATATTTTGAATTTTATTCTTACAGTACCGATGGACTTCCATCGGTAAATTAAATATATAATCTTATACATAATTATTTTGTATTTTCTATTACACAATAACGAGGGAGGTCGCCATCAAGTTCCCCGGTAAGTATTTACTTAATTATTTTAGTGGTTGATTAGCCTATTTATTGAAAATTACACTAAGTGAAATTGTATTCATGGTATATTACACTACTTAAAAATATATTAGTGATAATTAGCTTAGTAATTTATAATTACACAAAGTAAAAGTGAATTTGTAGTATCCTTAACTACACTGATTAACCTATACATTAAGAATTACACACTAAAAAGAAGTGTATTAGTCGTTTCCACAAGAAATGTAGTGATGATTTATCTTATAAATTGATAATTACTATAAGTAGAATCGTATTAGTGGTGTCCTTAAGTATCGTTAACAATTGATTATCATACACATTGATAATATACTAAGTAAAAGTGTATTAGTTGTATTTAGCTTGTAGATTGATAATTACACGAAGTATAATTGCATTAATAATATATTTGTAAGTAATGTTGGTGATTGATTAGCCTATATACATTGATAATAGCATTTAGTATTAGTGAACTAGTGGCATCCTTATATAACTAACATTAGTGATTGATTAATTTTTTTTTTTAACATACTCAGTATTATCCTACACCGTGGAATCTGATAAAAGAAGGTGTGGACAGCAGGAAAGTGATTGATTAGTCTATACATTGATAATTATACACTAAATGAAGGTGTATTAATACTATTTCTGAGAAATATTAGTGATTGTTTATCTTTAAATTGATAATTAAAGTAGGTAGAGGTTTATTAGTGGTATCGTTAAGTAATGATAATAATTGATTAGCCTATAGATCGATAATAACACTAAGTAGAAGTGTAATAGTTATAATTAGCTTATAGATTGATAATTACACTAAGTAGAAGTGTACTAAGAATATATCCTTAAGAAATGTTAGTGATTTACTAGCCTATGCATTGATAATTACACACTAGGTAGAAGTTTATTAATGATATATATGACAAATGTTGGTGATTGTTTAATTATTTAAATTGACAACTAAAGTAAATAAAAATATATTAGCAAAATCATTAATTAATATTAATAATTTATTACGCAGAAGTGTAATAGTTACAATTAGCTTATAGATATTGATAATTACACTAAATAGAAAGTGTATGTACTAATGATATATTCTTAAGTAATGTTAGTGTCACGACCCAAATTTTCCTCCGTTGGGTATCGTGATGGCATCTAATCTTAGGGACTAGGTAAGCCTAATATTTTCACTGAACAACAACAATAAGGTAGAATTTTTGAAAATTTCTAAATAGAATTCTTGACAGAGTTTACAACTTCCCAAAACCCGATAAATACAAGTCATAAGCTCTACGAAATCTTTCTATCAAATCTAAGTACAACTGTCTAGGAATAAGTAAGTACAGTTGAATAGAAATAAAACAGGAAGGTGACTCCGAAGCCTGCGAACGCAGCAGCAGGTTACCTTGAGTCTCCTCAGCAACGATCTGCGCAGCTACCAACAACCATAACCTGAAGCTGCACACAATAATGTGCAGAAGTGTAGTATGAGCACACCACAGTGGTGCCCAGTAAGTATCAATACTAACCTCGGTGAAGTAGTGATGAGGACTAGTCAAGACACCACCGGTCTAATAAGTAAAAAAGGCATAGATATATAAACGACCGAAACAAAATATTTATCTAACGATTCCTCAAAGTAATTAACGATACGATCGAATAATACAGAAGAAAATTCAATAATCACGATCCACAGACAACATAATAGAAATACGAAAGAGAATTGAAAGAATGCAATCCAAATGGCAGGAAATTCNCTGGTCAAACTTTCGAGTGAAAACCTTTAAATCGTGAGTTCATTTTGAAAACTTTAAAGATATAATCATTTCGGAATAGAGAAATTTCTTCTTTGAAACATACTTTCTCTGAATGCATATTTATTTATTTTTATAAAGAGAAATCTTTATAACATAGTCTCTTCAAATACGGGGTGTTCAAATACACTTTCCCAAATACTGCTCTTTCAAGTGTCATCAATATACGTGATGTTCAAAATATATTTTCTCAAGTACTATTCTTTCAAATATCATCATTCTGCAAGACAAGTATTTTTCAAATATACTTTCGAAAAGAAGTCCTTTAGACATAACTTTTCCTGGAGATAATTGCTTTTCAGCTATACTTTTCAATATATATATATATATATTTATATCTTTCGATTCAAATCTCCTCAATCATAAACTACCGGAACTCAGTCCGCCACTCAGAATTTTTCATGCAATGCAGTACAGGGGGAAAGCTCCCGGATCTCTGTCCGTAGTCCCAATTTAAATATACGATCCAGTAGAGGGGGAAAGATCCCGGATCTCTGTCCGTAGTCCCAATTTAAATATGCGATGCAGTACAGGGCGAAAGCTCCCGGATCTCTGTCCGTAGTCCCAATTTAAATATGCAATGCAGTACAGGGGGAAAGCTCCCGGATCTCTGTCCGTAGTCCCAATTTAAATATGCAATGCAGTACAGGGGGAAAGCTCTCGAATCTCTGTCGTAGTCCCAATTTAAATATGTGATGCAGTACAGGGGAAAAGCTCCCGGATCTCTGTCCGTAGTCCCAATTTAAATATGCGATGCAATACAGGGGGAAATCTCTCGGATCTCTGTCCGTAGTCCCAATTTAAATATGTGATGCAATATAGGGGAAAAGCTCCCGGATCTCTGTCCGTAGTCCCAATTTAAATATACGATGCAGTATAGGGGGAAAGCTCCTGGATCTCTGTCCGTAGTCCCAATTTAAATATGTGATGCAGTATAGGGAAAACTCCCGGATCTCTGTCCGTAGTCCCAATTTAAATATGCGATGCAGTACAGGGGGAAAGCTCCCGGATCTCTGTCCGTAGTCCCAATTTAATATGTGATGCAGTACAGGGGGAAAGCTCCCAGATCTCTGTTCGTAGTCCCAATTTAAATGTGCAATGCAGCCACTGAGAAAAATAACCAGAATGCGACAGAGACAACATATATTGCCACAACCGGCGCGAAAGCAAACAAGGTCGAATACAAAGTGCGATGAGCAAATCAATACAAAGACTTAAGTCACAAAAATGGTAACAACTCGCTCATAAGAAGTAGCCACTGAGAGGAATGCCGAACACAGAGAGAGAACGGCATAACGAGGGGAAAACAAGACAAATATAGCAATGATTCTATACATTCGAGTTCGCAACCAAGAAACCAAATCATCCCGGCAAGGGAGATCAGCTATCACCAATCTCACTTAGACAATTAGCTTCACCGAATAAACTCAGTTTGAACAATGCTCAGTAATTAGGCAGCATATGAATGAAGACATAGCATAACGGTCGGAAAAACAAAGTCTTCATTTAAGTCAATTAAGATCATATAAGAAACAAGGAATGCTAGGCAAGTACTTCTAACTTGAACATGAGGAGATGAGATTAGGAATCAGGAATTTAGATATAACAAGTTCAATTCATATACGGGGAACATAAGACCCAAAACTCCCTAACGGGCAATCTATTTGCAAATAAGTTCGAGTACACACTCGTCACTTCACGTACGAGGACTACAATCAACATAGAAGACTCAATCTTAAGGGGTAGTTCCCCCACACAAGGTTAGGCAAGATACTTACCTCGACGACGACTACTCGGTACTCTAAAATGGACTTCTCAGGTGAAAAGACCTCCGGACGGCTCAAAATTACTCTAAAACAACTTCAAAATACACATAAAACTTGTAAGGGACTATTCCGGATAATAAAGTTTCAATCTTTACAAAAATATAAAAATCGACCCAAAAGTCGACCCCCGAGCCCGTACCTCGGAACCTGATAAAATTTTATAAATTCGGAACACCCATTCAATTATGAGTTCAACCATACTAATTTCATCAAATTCCGATGCCAAATCGATGTTCTAACCCAATTATTCTTTTTAGAAAAGTTTTGGATAAAAACCTCAATTCTCAAATCAAAATATGGATTAATTCAAAAAATGAACTTCTGTAATCATATTAAAATGAAAAAATAATACTTAGATACTTACCCGATGAAAAGACGAGAAGAACGCCGCACAAATCACCTCAATCGGAGCTCTAGAACTCAAGATATGCTCAAAATACTAAAATGACGAGGTCTGGTTTTTCTATACTCAAGGATTTTCGTAGGTGCGACCAAAATACCTGCACCTGCGCATTTCCAGCTGTCAATTCCGCACTTGGGGGCCATTTTATGCACCTGCGGCTCCACGGGTGCGGACCCAACTTCGCACCTGCGAAACACCAGCACCAGCTCTCTTCTCCGACACTAAAATGAGCATAACTTCCTCATACGATGTCCAAATTCGACGATTCTTTTTGCTATAGCTCCGTAATTATGGTACGGATCTAATGATTCAATCAAAACAGAAATTGGAACTCATTTTCTTAATTTTGTATCAATTATGCTTGAAGAAACGACGCCGAAACATCAAAAACGAGCGCAACACCACCCATACCTATCCGAAACTCACTCGAGCTCCTCGGGACCTCAACCAACAATTCCCACAAGTCATATATCACTAGAAGAACTTAGTCGAACCTTCGGAAAATCCAAAACAACACGAAAACACTGAATCAACCTTGGATTCAAGCCTAAGAACTTCTAAACTTCCAAAATACGCCAACGATGCCGAAACTTGCCAAACCATGTCCGAATGACCGGAAATTTTGCACACACGTCACAAATGACATTACGAATCTATTCCAACTTTCGAAATTCCATTTTCAGCCCGGTATCAAAATTTCACCTATCGGTCGAAATCGCCGAAATTCTAACTTTCGCCAAATTACCTCAAATCACTCTACGGACCTCCAAAACCAATTCCGGACGTGCGCCTAAGTCCAAAATCATCACAGGAAGCCGTTGACATTAACCAAAACTCATTCTGAGACCATTTACACAAAAGTCAAACCTCCGGTCAACTTTCATCACTTAAGCTTCCAAAACTAAAAGTTTTCTCCCAATTCGACTCCGAATTACCCTGTAATTGAATCTAACCACGCACGCAGGTCGATATACACAACGTGAAGCTGTTTATGACTTTACACCACCGAACAGAGCTTAAATTCCCGAAACGACTGGTCGGGTCGTCACAGTTAGTGATTCAGTAGCCTATACATTGTTAATTATAGACTAAGTAAAAGTTTATAATGTATACGTAAAAAATCTTAGTGATTATTTAATTATCTTAAATTGATAACTAAAGCAAGTAGAAATATATTAGTGACATCGTTAAATAATATTAATAATTAATTAGCTAATTCATTGAAAATTACACTAAAAAAAATGTAAGTCTAAGATATCTTAGTGATATCATTAGCTTGTGATTTGTTCTAAATTTGAGAATTATATTAACAGATTTTTGTGAAATATTACACTAAGCAGAATTATATTATACAATTATATGTTAGATTTTTGTAAAATATTAGTTTGACTTTTATTGATTCGTAGTAATTTGTTAGTTAGAATTTAACTAATTGTCAATTTCATATTTTATGTAATAATACTTATAAGTAATTGATATATTAGCTTGTATTTTCTATGAAATTATTATTTACCGAGGGACTAACAGACGGAACCACTCGGTACCTTTATGTTATGTCGTATAGAAGAAACCAAAATCATAGCTCACATCGACTCTCAAAACTTAATTTCTTTTCAAAAACTTGACAAAGTTTCATAAATTTCTATTTTGATTCACATGATTTTGATGTTAAAATCTAAGATATGTTGATGAAATATGATTAGAAATGGATTAGAAGCACTTACCCAAGGTTTGTAGGTGAAAATCCCCTCTCCAAATCGCCTCCTACCGAGTCTAGGGTTAAAAAAAAAAGAGAGAATGAACTCAAAATCTCGTCTCCCAACTATTTGATCAGTTGCAGACATCGCAAAAATGCGAAGAATCTCTCACAAATACAAAGGCTCTCCCATCTATGCTATCATCACAATTGCGATGAAGCGATTGAAAATGCGAACCTTGGACCTTTACAATTGCAACCAAAGCAATCGAGTGCGAACTAGCTCATTCCCAGCACACTTCGCAAATGCGAACGCTAGGTTAGCAAATGAGAACCCTGCAGACTTGGATAAACTTCGCAAATGCAAACTCAGACCTCGCAATTGCGAGATATGAGGCATGTGCATAAACCAACAACTTAAAAATTCCAACAACACTCCACTAAGCGTCCGAAACTCATCCGAGCCCTCGGGGCTCCAAACCAAACATCCACATAGGTCTAAAAATATCATACAAACTTGCTTGTGTGATCAAAATACAAAAATAAGATCTAAAACTACGAATTGGACTCTAAAACACATGATTTTCAAAGAGAATTTCAAGAACTTCTAAAATTACAACTATGCGTCCAATTCCTATCAATTCAACTCCGAATGACGCAAAATTTTGCAGACAAGTTCTAAATGCCATAATGAATCTTTTCCCAGTCCCAAAAACAAATTTCGAGCTCAATAGCTAAAAGTCCACCTAGGATCAAACTTTTCAACTTAAAATTGCCAAATTTCGGCAAACCAACACAAATCAACCTACGGACTTCCAAAATCAATTTCGGACATACGTCCAAGTTGAAATCACGATACAAAATTATCTGAGTCATAAAAACACAGTTCCGGGGTCATTTTCACAAAAGTCAAAGTTTGATCAATATTTTTCAAATTTAAACTTCTAAGTCTAGAATTAAGGGTCTAAATCAACCCGAAAGCTTTCCGGAACGAAACTAATCAACCCAGCAAGTCATAAAGACATAAAATACAAGTGTGAAGCAATAAAATAGGTAACAAGGCGCAATTACACAAAATAACCGATCTGTTTGTTACAGTTATTCTCCACGATCTTGAGTTCTCCTGTTGCCACAATTATCTTTCTATCAAAAGCAGTAATATTCTAGAATTTCTCTCTCGAACTAAACCTAGCTAGTAATTCAAGCTATCACAAATATCGTGCTAAAGCTTCGTTGTAGTGACCCGACCAGTCGTTTTTCTTTATAGAACCCTATTCCCTAAATAAGACTCCCCGTATGTGCTTTTACTATTTTATGACTTGCGGGGATGGTTAGTTCGAGATTTGGAAGGGTTCGGGTTGAAATCGGAACACTTGATTCCTTAAGGTTTGCTAAAAAGGCTAAGTTTGATTTCGGTCAATATTTTGAGTAATCAACCTTGGAATCAGGATTTGATGATTCCAATAGGTTCATATGATGATTTCGGACTTGGGCGTATGTTCAGATTGGATTTTGGATGACCCGAAAGCGTTTCATCGCCTAATAATGAAAGTTGGTTCTTTGAAGGTTTTGAAGTTCTTTAAATTTGGTTTGGAGTAGGTTTTGGTGATATCAAGGTCCAAATAGGATTTTGAGACCGGTAATAGTTCCGTACGGTGATTCAAGACTTGCACGCAAAATTTGGTGTCATTCTGAGTAGTCTAAGTATGATTCAGCGCGTTCGGAGCGGTTTGGAAACTTGAAGTTCATATTTTGATTCAATTTGCTTTTGGGGTGCGATCCTTGATTTTGTTGTTGTTTTATGCATTTCGAGAGTTCGAGAACGTCTGTATTATGTTTATAGACTTGTTGGTATGTTTGGATGGGGCCTCAGGGGCCCCAGATGCCATTCGGACGATGTGCGGATTGAGTTAAGACTCAAAAGGGGCTGCTGGTGCACCAGTTCTGGTGTGCCCGCATCTGCGAGCTTTTAATTGCAGGTGTAAGCCCGCAGGTGCGTGATTCTTGCCATAGAGGTAGCCTGGGAATGTTGGCCAAGGATTGAAGATACGGATGGGCGTGAGCACCTGCGGACGCGCATGAGCGATAGAAGGGACCGTAGGAGTACCCTAAGCCGCAGGTGCGACGTGTGCGTCGCAGGAGCGGAAGTAGTCCACTAGGCAAGGGCTGCATCTGGGATGAATTTTCTACATATGAGGAGCCGCAGAAGCGGCCAACCCTCCGCAGGTGCGAGAATCACTGAAGGCAGAACCCTAATTTAATATGGAACTTAGGCCTTTTCCTCTCATTTTTCACACCCTTGGGCAGTCTTGGAACTTCAAAAAGGGGGATTTCGACCTAGCCATTGAGAGTAAGTAATTCCTACCTATTGTGAGTTAAATATATAGTTTATAGGAAGATTATAACATGTAAATTAGTGAAAATCATGGGTTTAGGTGATAACCTAGATTTTTGATAAAAATGGGATTTAACCACGAAATTTGTTAAGGAATTTAGTGAAAATAATATATTTGAGTTCATGAGGTTATGGGTAACAACTTTCTTCGAAAATTTTCGGAATCCGGGCATGTGGGCCCGAGGGTGAGTTTTAGGAATCCTACATTTGGAGTTGGGTAATCACTTTAATAGTTAGAATATGAACTTTTGAACATGTATTGATTAATTTATTTACTGTTTGACTAGTTTTGGATTGTTCGGCACCTAGTTGAGGCTTTAGAGTGAATGTGAGGCCGAAAAGTAAGCTTTGAGACGAGGTAAATCTCTTTTCTAACCTTGTAAGAGGGAATTAACCCCATAGGTGAATTGATTAATATGTACTTCTATTTGTGGGGGATACACACGCACGAGGTGACGAGAGTCCGTACGTAGCTACTAATTATGCTTATGTCCGGTTAGACTAGGACCCATACCATGCTATATTTACGATGTTTGCACCATACTTGTTAACTTAATTGCTTAAATTATGTTGGAACTTGATAAAGAATGGTAGAAGGTTAGATTTCATTTACTTAAATTCTTGGACGGGCCACTTGACTGTTATTGAGAATTATTGTTTCTTTAATTAATTGCCTCTTAATAAATCTTGAATTGGCTGCTATAAAGTATTTTCTCCTTTCTTGGAGCGGACCTAACACTTCAGTAGCAAATAGATGCATCAGTGCACAATTTAAATATTTTATGTTGGATCGGGCCGTACGACCTCGGCATAAATTGCGCGTGATAAATCTTTGGAACCAATTATAATTGATATTGTTTCATTGACTTGAGATATAAATTGTTAAATGATGCAAACAAAACTTGGGACATACTATTAGTGAAAGGATTGTTTATTATTCATATTATTGAGTTTTCAACTATATTCATGTAATCCATGCTTAGTTATTATTTTGACCTTTTATTGTTAGCTCATAGTAAGTGTCAAAGTCGACCCATCATCACTACTTTCGAGGTTTGACTGGATACTTGTTGGGTACATGTTGTTTATGTACTCACGCTACACTTTTGCACTAATGTGCAGGATTTGAGGCAGGAGCATCTGGATATCAGTCTGACGCACATATTTGATTACTACTACGAGACTTCACGGTGAGCTGCCTTCCGAGCCCGTTTTGCAGCAACCAGAGTCTTTCTTTTGCTTATTTTTCTATTTATCTTGTTTCAGACAATAGAGTAGTATTCTTTTGTATATTCTACTAGTATCTCATACACTTATGACACCAGGTCTTGGTGATTTATGCTAGTAGACACTTGACGATTTTTGGGTTATTTAACTTGTATCACTTGCTTATGAAATTTGATCTATCATTTTTATTAAAATCTTACTTCTTATTTATGCACAACTTAAAGTCAACTATTTCAACTCTTTAAAAGAAGGGATCACAAAGTTAGTTCACTGTCGGCTTGCCAGCGATAATGTTGGGCGCCATCACGGCCCATAGGAGAAATTGGATCGTGACAACATGGTATCAAAGCTCTAGGTTCACGTTGGTCTCACAAGGTATGAGTAGGCCTAATAGAGTCTTGTAGATCGGCGCATAGACGTATGTACTTATCTTCGAGAGGCTATAGGGTGTTATTAAACTACTCTTTCTTTATATCCTATCGTGCAATTGATGTTATACTAAGTGTATTTCTCTTATTCTCTCATAGATAGTGAGAACGCGCACGACAAATGTTCCAGACCCGGGAGGAGCTGCTCCCCCTATTGCTAAAGGCCGAGGAAGAGGCCGGGGGAGGGCACCAGCCCGAGGTATGGGATAAGGAAATCCTAGAGCTATCCTATCTATACCACCATCGGATCCAGTAGAGGATACCACTATTGAGAAGCAGGGCGAGGTGCCTGCAGCGGAGCCAGCCCCGGTAGATTTCATGTCAGCACCGGGCTTTCAAGAGGTTATGGGCTGTATGCTGCGGTTCATGGATACTATGACCCAGACTGGTTTATTTTCAGCGGACCCAGCCATATCTCAGGCGGGAGGGGGAGCACAGACCCCTACTGCTCAGGCTCCGGAACATGCAACTGGCATATATCAGACCCCAGGTGCACTACCCATGGGCGGAGCACAGCCAGTTGCAACAGATGTACCTGAGCCTACACCAGCTGCAGTTGGCGAGTCGCAGAAGCTATTGGGTAGATTGACCAGGCTTCACCCTCCTATCTTTGGAGGCGAGCGACATGAGGACACCCACGACTTCATTGATAGATGCAGGGATATACTGTACAACATGATTATATTAGAGTCCCATGGGGTCACTACTTTCCAGCTGGAGGGCAGGGCCCGTAGGTGGTGGCGGTCTCATCTTCTCCGCAGACCAGCAAATTCTCCTCCCATGACTTGGGATAATTTTACACGCCTTTTCTTGGATAGGTATATTCCACCCTCCTAGAGGGAAGAGTTGCGGTTTCAGTTTGAGCAGTCCAACAGGGTCAGATGTCAGTGACCGATTATGAGGCGAGGTTCTCTGAGTTGTCTCTCAATGCACTTATGATATTTTCTACCGACGCGGAGAGAGTGCGGATGTTTGTTGCATAGTTTCACTCATGTATTCAGGCTAATATGGCCCGGGGGGTTGAGATAGGGACTTCTTATCCTAGCTCAGAGGATTGAGGGTTACCGTCATAGAGGTAGAGAGCAGGTGTAGCGGGACAAGTGGGCCCATTATTCCGTAGAGTTTAGAGGTTCATCGGCTGGGGGAAGAGGTCAGTTTGGTAGAGGCCAGCCTAGCAGGCCCACATATCCAACATCGCCGCCTTCTCAGGGTGCTCCAGTGCGACCCTATTTCAGTGCCATGCCAGAGAGTTCTTACTGCCCACCAGCTATTCAGGGTTCTTCCAGTGGGTATTCAGGTCATCAGGGTCAGACTTTAGGTCAACAACCCTTCATATCGAGAGGTTTATTTCGAGTGCGGGGATTTCAGACACGTGTGGAGGTTCTGCCCCAAGCTTCGGGGAAAGGCAGTGCATCAGGGCTCTCAACCTATCATTACATCACCAGTTGTCCACCGCCCAGGGGCTAAGGGCAGTCGGGTAAGGGTCATCCTAGAGGTGGAGGCCATGCAGGGGAGGTCACCCAGCTACTGTTCAGTCAGGCGGAGGCCATCCAGTTGGCACTCCAGCTAGGCTCTATGCTTTTCCGTCCAGACCAGATGCAGTGGCCCTAGATGCCGTGATCACAATTATTATTTCTGTCTACTAGTAGCTCATACACTTGTGACACCACGTCTTAGTGATTTATGCTAGTAAACACTTGAAATTTTTTGGGTTATTTAACTTGTCTCACTTGCTTATGAAATTTGATATGTCATTTTTATTAAAATCTTACTTCTTATTTATGCACAACTTAAAAATCAACTATTTCAACTCTTTAAAAGAAGGTATCACAGAGTTACTTCATTGTCGTCTTGCCTAGATGATAATGTTGAGCGCCATCACAACCCATAGGAGAAATTGGGTCGTGAAATTCGTTATTCTTAATCCCACTTTCAAATCCAAATAATTAATCTCTTAACTTACTTAGAAATAACGATATTAAAATATAACCTAATCAAGTATTCTTTTTCAAGCAACACATGATAAATAGGTACAGTTAATCGATGGCCATTTTATTAACAATAAAAAAAATATAATTGAACAAATAGATTATAAAAACGACTTAATTATAAGTAAGCAAGGTCAATTATTCATCCAATAAATGATTCCATCAAAAACCTAGAAGAAAGGTTTAGCAACTCATAATACTACTCCAAATTCGGGCTCAACTTTGCTTCAACAATGGTGTTCCTTGCCTTCTCAGGTCAACGATGCGGCTGAAATAAGTGTTAGAAGCTTTTATATCATGTACCTAACCCAAATGACTAAGTTACCCCTCAAGATAAAATGCATGCGAATTTGTACTTGTGCTATAGTTGTGGTTCACATAGGATCTGATTGAAATTTTAAATATTTCTGTGCTTTTCATGTGCTATGGGAAGTTAAGTCACTGCCTGGGTCACAATTTTCTTGTGCTATGGGCAGTTACTTCACTGCCTGGGTCACGATTTTCCTTTTATTTCTTCAGTAATTTCCATTTATCTTTATTATTGCTCAAATCACCTTTATTTTCACTCTTGACTTCTACATATCAAATTTCAAACATTAAGTACAATTGTCATATTTCTACCTTCAGAAACCCTTAAAATACACCAAATTAGGAGTAAAACATATCAGATTTCATATAAATCTCGCCTATTACCACCACCCCGCACTTAGGCTTTTGTTCATCCTCGAGCAAACACAAAACTTCATAGACAAATCACAAAGAAGCAATCAAGCTCATTCAAACTCCCTGTCAAGCGATTATTTAGAGACATCAACCACAAGAGTAGAACACCTTTCTTTTGCTCATAGTCATATATTGAAACTCGAAACTTTGTTCCTCGCAAATTCCGTTGAACCTCACAATCAAAGAAATGCCCCCCAATAAACACATATATAGTAGCGAATCACAAACACTAGGGCATATAAAACAAAACACTCACACTGATCAAGGAGTTTCACATGCAACACATACAGTATCATAAGCTTTCCCATCCTGTCACTAAACACTAATGGAGGAGTCTCAATCCACTGGGGGTAAGGTATGGACACTTTTGGTTATATAGTGACTAAATCTTCCTCTAAACACTTTAATCATCACTAGCTTCTGTTTTTCCCACTC
>ML401574.1:0-31581 GCA_005239525.1 Nicotiana knightiana | reverse complement strand
TTGGCATGCAAGCTCAGTACCATGGCATGCAAGCTCAGCTCAAAACTCTCCTAGCTTCTGGAGTTTTTCCGATTCCCCGGTCTCGGGAGTCATAGCCAGAGGCTCAACTTGAACGTGAGCATTCCTTCCGTCCACCCCGTGCTAGTTCCTCTCGTCCTCCTCGTGATCGTTATTCTCGTCCTCCACAAAATGACCCTTCTCATTACCGTCTTGATAATGAACATTCATCAGACGATGATGATAATGATGTTGAATGAAACAATCATTGAGTACTTTTATATACTTTGAACAAGACAATATAACTTTGGCCTTTCGAATGAGCTTGTAATAAGTATTAACGTAGTTTTGTTAGTTTAATGTGTTAGTTCTATTGAACTTTATACTTTGTTGGTTTTAATGTTGTTGTTGTGATATTGTTGTTGTTGTTGTTGTTGTAATAGGATTTGGTATGCTGGCAAGTGGTGTAGCTGCCAAAATAGGCAGTTTCTGTCAAAATTATACCCTGAAAAGCGACCAACTTTGGTCGCTATTCTATAAATATTTTTATTTATTTGGAAAATAGCGACCAAAGTTGGTCGCTAACTAACCAAGATTTTCAGAATAGCGACCAACTTTGGTCGCTATTTTATTAAAATAATATTTTTTCTGAAAATTGGCGAACAAAGTTGGTCGCTTATTTAACAAAATTAAAAAATTATAAAATAACGACCAACTTTGGTCGCTATTTTCCAGATTTTAAAATATTATATTTTTTTTACAGACCAAAGTTGGTCGCTATATTTTATATAATAATAAATAAATAAATAAATAACGTAATTTAAAAATAGAGACCAACTTTGGTCACTAAATTTATATTATTAAAATACTATAGCGGCCAAAGTTGGTTGCTTTTTTTGATATCCGGAATATTTGGTCCCTAACTTAAAGGGACCAACGAAAAAGCGACCAAGCCATTTTGGATGCCTTTTGGTCGCTTTTGCACTGTTTAGCGACCAACTTTGGTCGCTTTTCGTAATCTTTTTTTTTCCGAATTTTTAGTAGTGTATGAATCATTTAATATTTTCAGATGAAGTTTTATGTATTGTTAATTAATTACCGAGGCATCTTTTCAATAATTAAACCAACAGGTATTGATATTGATATAAAGTGAAAGGAATAACTCTTATAGCGTAAGAAAACGTATGTGGAAACTTGAACTAAAACAACTCGACGAATGATTTATTAACTAATTGTTCTAGCAAAAACAATCATCAGACATATAAAATAAAGACAGGCACTGAGCTATTTTTGAGGTACTGCAATATAATTCGAAACATTTTATGATTTGAGTAAGAGGAGATTGTTTATGAATATATTTTTAAAAAAATTTAAATATTGGACTTTAATTTATTTAAAAGTTGAGAATATTAGAAAGATTTGGGGCGAGTTGAACGGATTAGATTAGGGAGTTTTATAGTTTTATCCACAAAAACTAAATTAATTACGCTTACTTACCCATTAGTTTTTCTACTCACTAAACTAATTACCCTTCCTACCCATTAAAACTTTTGTGGGTAATATTATTAGTGAAAGGAGATTGGGGAATCGTGATTGCGGTTATGCTTTCATAAAATTAAATGGAAAGTCATAAGAGGCTATTATTAAATCGTGAAATTAAATTATGCTCATAATTTATTCTTGAGACATTACATAAGGAGGAGGGAAGCGAGAACCTGAAAAAGCCAACAAGAAGTGAAATTGTAGGCTGGCCATAAAAGTTAAGTATCGAGAAGAGATAAATAATTATTACTTTCATCATCTACTTCTAATACAATAAATAACATCTCCATGGAATTCTATTTAACACCTCTTTTAAGAGAAAAAAATAGTAAAAAGCATGAGAACTTTGTTAAAATATTTAAAAATGATCCGGTTAAAATTTTAAAAAAATAAAAACAATGACCCAATTATAACATCATACTGTATATTATAATAATATATTATTGTAATAAACTATGTATTATTGAATTATATATTATATACCAAAGTAGCATGCAATATATGAAAATGATATTTTATGTTCTTTATTCAACATATACTATTACATTAAAATGGTATACTATTATGGCATTTTGTATAATATTACAGCATACTATTGCAACATATTGCACATTATTCCAATATACCGTTACAGTATATTATATACTATAATAGTATACAGTTGCATTATAGCTATATACTCCTACAGTATATTGTATACCGTAAAGGTTTACTGTTAAGTAACTGTGTTCTTCTTCGATTATTACCGTATAACGTTGCAGTGATAGTATATTGTTGCAATATAGCTATATAATCCTACAAAATATTATATATCGTAGCAGTATAATGTTAGGTAACTGTGTTCTTCTTCGATTTTCAGTTGAAAGGTTCGGTTTACTCACCTCAAATCAACATCGAATGTGATCAAATTTCAGTATGAACTTCCAGAAAGTACTATAATCAATATTTAATAACACCCACTTTGAATCAAACAAGAAATCTTCCAAAATAAAAATTGAGCTTCAAGCCAACAATGATGGATATTCAAATGCACATACAAATTCAGATTTGGGAAGCTTACTCAAAGGTTAATAAGCAATTTTTTATATCACCCACATCGAATCAAATAATAAATCTTCAAAAAGAAAATTCTAGTTCAGGAGCTTCAAGCTCAACAATGGTGAGCCTTCAAGCTCAATAACGGTGGGTCTTCATACACACAAAAATCACGAGGAAATGAGGTAGTGCAATAGCTTGGTTGACCCTCTTAATGAAGATCGATCTGGCTGAGAAGAAGTAGATCCATTCAAGTCCACTGCCAGGTAAGCTTGCAAAAATGGAACCGAATATTTTTAACATTCTGTACTTAAAATGAGAAGGCAAATAGCTAATGAGTGGACCTGGTAAATAGTTTGGGCTTCAATATTAAACAGTAAATAGTTTGAGTTCAATAAATATAAAGTGAGATTTTCCCATTAGATTATGACCCATTATTTAGCTTATCTTAACTCAGTCTATCTTGACCCAAATAAATTTTAAGCACGAATGTGCATTAGCCTGCTTATTTACTAAGCCATCTTAACCTGCCTAACTTCATCCCAAACGGCCTATTTGTCAGGGCCCAAAATTTGGAACGAATACAAATGACATGTCCCAAATGGCCATAAAGGAACCGAACACATCGGGCATGCAACTTTCACATATATAGTAAGCAAAAGTACTTAAGAAATGTATGGAAGTCATTCGTTTCAAATTAGACGAGGACACGAGGTATATTTTTTTTTTAGTTTATTCTAAAATAAATGATATATTTTTAAATTTGGAAATAATTTTTACTTTAAATTCTTCATTTGACTCATTTTACCCTTAATGGAAAGTTTTTATAGTAAAAATAGCAAATGCTAGCTAGTTTTCAGACTGGTCATTCAAAAATAGCCAGTGTGTGCCAAATCATTAAAAAATAGCTACTATTTTGCTACAACAGAGACCAGCCCAAGATAATATGCTGGAGTTCGGTGTACCTGTGTATGAACTTTCAGCATATTATATTGGACCGGTATACTTTTCTAGAACTCCAATATATTATGTTGGAGTTATAGTATACTTATGTTGGAACTCCATTATATTATGCTGGAGTTCTAGTATAATGTACTGGAGTATTTTCCAGATTTTGAACAGTGTTTTGGTTCAGATTTATCTTTACATGAAAAGTGGCTAAATTTCGATTACTTTTGAAAGTGTGGCTATTTTTGAATGATCACTCGTAAATCTGGCTATTTTTTAATTTCTCTCATTTTTATAACTACACAAATGTTATGGCCCACAAAGTTTTTATCGCTTAAGCTTTTAAGATCACAATTTTCAGAAGAAAAAAAAATTTCTTAAGCTGCGTGTCGAGTCAAACTACTTCATCTAAATTGAAACGGAAGGAATATTAGTTTTGATGGGTATTAAACCAATTGTGTTTGTCGAATAAACACTTCCTATCAACCAACGACCTATAATACTAGTAAATCACTTGGTAGCTATGATTGCTTAATGGCATTTTTTTTTAATTCCGCCGTGTGGTGGGGTGAGCCTGTCATTAATTGAGCAAAATTAGACAAACGAAATATATAAATTTTGTTCATGAATACCAAGTACGAAAATCCGTTACTTCAGTTGGGGGAAAGAGGCCTTAAGAGATAGAAGCACTTAAAAGGGTTATTTGGTTCATGCAAAAACTATATTACACTTACCATTTATACTGAGTATTGAGAATAATGAAGGTATTGTTAGTAAAGTAATTGTTATACAGGAATCACTTACGTTAAAAGATATTTATTTTAAATAACCTAATTTCTCATTTTATCATACACGTATTTTTATTTTACGTTTCATTCCACAATACATAAATCGTGCATAACTTAATGCGGTTATTATTTAATACTCCACTTAGCAAACAAATAACTAGTCATGCGACAATTATTTTTTTGGTATATTATGCGACTAACCTAATACAACATTATCTTATTTAAAATTTTATGTTAGGATTAATTACTCCAATACAATAGCCAATTGAATTATTACACCCCAACTACACTAGTTCATCACTTCATCTGATTGAAAAATAAAAAAAAATAAAAAAAAGTCAAATCCAATCCAATCAACTCAACAATAATAACTAAAAAAGAACTAGGAAAAGGAAGAAGGAACTGAAAAAAATTGGATAATAGTCTGAAGCATCAATGCTGTGGCAATCATCACAGCAAAAGAAGATATACTATATAGGTTAGAGTGGGATGTTAATTTTAATTTATTTATAAGAAGAAAACCTAGTCATTGATGTGATACAGGACACAGTTCGTTATTGGAAATATAAATAAAAAATATTGAGATTAATCCCCCATATCTTACTAATCTAAGAAGTTAATATATTCCTTATTTAAGATTAAAAAAAGTACAAAAGTTGACACGGTTTCTACACGGTAGGCACAAAAATTTATTATAAATTGCCAATCAGTTCTAAGTCATACTAACATGGGATTGCTCCTTTTTCTTTTCTTTTTTTCGTTTTTTTTTTCTTTTCAACTTTTTTTTTTTGGATGGGTGGAGATGGGAGGCCAAGGGGTTATATAGCTAGAAACAGATTTAAAATTTTAAATGAATGATTTTAATCTTTAATATTTTTAGTAATAGCTGTAATAATGAGTCCAGATCTAATATTTATATATAGAGAGAGATATCCATATAAGAAATTATAAGTTGAGATTAACCCATAGCCAAAAAAGTTATATCTACCTATATTACCATAACATTGATTACCAAGAGAAAAGCCAACCTGAATTCCACGATATTAAATATTTCATGAAGTAGCAAAAAATAATCATTCATTATATAATGTACTCGAATAAGTAGCATTATAAACCTGAAAAAAAAAAGTTATTCATATCGGATTTTGTATCATATCAATAAATGTAGTTTTTTATGTTTAGTATATTTTTATTATTTAATTATAATTAAGTGATATATCTTTTCTCGATTCTTTTGTGCTTTTTAAAATTAAGTTGTTGATATAAACATCCAAAAATCTCTCTCGGAGGAAGTACTATTTTCCGTACCCATCTACCTTGTTCTTCTTAACAATTATGATTTGCTGTAAAATTTATAGGATATATATTCATGTGGGATAAGATCCTCAGCTTTTAATGAACGCTATAATTTTCATTTTGATCAGTACGTAATTCCAATGTATACTGAGAACATTTAGCTCATGAAATGATGGATTTTTTAGAAATCTTCAGCAATAATCAATCATGAAACAATTGACTTAGCTCAAAAAATTATCAATTTGTCATGTTATATGTCGGCTCCTAGGTACTATCAATCTTGGGAGTGATTCGCCATCAAGCTACTTTTGAATTTTTTTTATGACAGTGATATTTCGGATAATTTTTCTCAATTTCAATTAATTTTATGAGGTACTCTTCCGGTCTTTAATATGTGACTTCTTTGGTACATCCTTTTAAAACAACATTAACTTCTAGTATGACCGTTTAAAACCGAATCGAAATTATTAATCGAATTGAATCGATGATTTATTGGCTTATTGGTATCGAATTATTGGGATAATAGATGATGAACGGATTGAAATTTTATAATTAACGGTTAAACTATTTGGGAACGTCTCAATTTTCTTAACGGATAAATCTTTTACCCGCTAAATTTTTTTATATTTATACTTTTATTCCTATATATATAAAGTATTATTGAAACCTTAAATGGCTATAGTATTAAGACAGTTAGCCTATATTATAGCACAATAAAGTAATAACTGCTTGTTACTACATTATTGCATAAGCAGTTGGTTTTCTCTAGAAGCTTTGACAGAATCAGAATAGAGGAAATTGCAAGAGCAATGACCTCGTGCATTTGACTAGTAAAGACAGATTGACCCTTTATTTTTTTTTGGGGGGGGGGAGGGGGTTGGGGGGCCGGGGAGGGTTGGGGTCCGTCCTTTGTGCAATTTGAATATGCTATAAAATTATTAGTATGCTGATATGACACTGGCATTAAACTGACCATTCCACGTACTTATGGAGTAGCAAGAACTTCTAAGGCCATATGTCCATTTCAATTTATAATTTTTTCACCCGAATTTTTAATTTTATTTAGCTCATCATGTATATTAGGCTACGTACAAGAAGTCAGTCAACAAAATTAACCATAAAAAAAATCCATTTCAATATTATACAAAAGTTTTCTATTTAGTTTAGTCGATAAACCGTCCGATAATCGTTAATCTGATACAAATCCGCCCGTTGCCTTATTAGATGACTAGCGTGTTAACCGATTAACCGAACCGTTAAGCGTAATTATAAGTCCAATCCGTCCGATAAGCACCTCCAAATTCTAGAGAAAAAAAGATGTATTAACTAAATTACCCTTCATTAAAATTTGCATATTCTTGCCTCGACACATTGGGATATGTAAATAGTGGCAAATGTTTAAAAAATAAAATTAATTCCTTCTTGATTATGTAAAAGAAAATTTATTTTGGACAAAAATAAAAAGGTCAAAAAGCCACTTATTATGGGTTGGAGGGAGTATATGTTATCTTCCACTAATAAAAATACCGGATAATTCTACCTATCAAGTCTTGGACAGTTGAAACAAATAGCACCTAGCAAATTGCCTTCATTGAAATTTAAACCTAAATTCTCATGGTTCTCAACTTATTTCATTGACTACTGACAATTAAATGATTCAACAAAATATATCTGTATAGACACTCCCATATATGATTGTATATATGTACATACGTATGAAACAATGTACACACATACAGATGGATATATAAATGAAATAATGCAGAATTATGCACAATACTATTATTGATATATATATTTATTTAACATTAAAAATAAAAGTACGAAGGTTGACACGGTTTCTACACGGTAGGCAACAAAATTTATTAGAAATTTCTAATCAGTTCTAAGTCATACTAACATGGGATTGCCCCTTTTTCTCTTTTTTTTTTTTCGTTTTCTTTTTTCCTTTTCAACTTTTTTGGGATGGGGTAGAGATGGGAGGCCAAGGGGTTATATAGCTAGAAACAGATTTAAAATTTAAATTTAACGATTTAAATCAAAAATATCTTTAGTAATAGCTTCATTGTAATAATGAGTCTAGATCTAATATATATAGAGAGAGATATCCATATAAGAAATTATAAGTTCAGATTAACCCATAGCTAAAAAATTATATCTACCTATATTAACATAACATTGATTGCCAAGAGAAAGGCCAACCTGAATTCCAAGCAGAAAATAATCATTCATTATATAATGTACTCCAATAAATAGCATCATAAACCTGAAAAAAAAAGTTATTCATATCGGATTTATATCATGTCAATAAATGTAATTTTTATGTTTGGTGTTATGAAACTATTATTTGTGAATGTCCTTTATTACTTTGCTATAGATAATTTTCTTGAAAAAGATTATATATTTAGTACTCTATTGAAGTTTATCTACAAGCAGCTGATGCAGGCAGGTTGCAAGCAACTCAATGAAATGATTTGCAGCAGCTTCTTATTAAATAGGCAGGTTGCGAGCAACTCATGCAAACAGCTTACAAGCAGCTGAAGAAAAGCCTCGCAGTTGCTTCCTTTCTTCTATAAATAGAGGAGTTTTCAGTTCATTATGTACACCAGTTTGAAAGTTGAATAATATATCACTCTCTCTCTCTTCCTCTATACTTGTCTTCGGTTTATTTACTTTACGGTCGTTATTTTATAACACGCTATCAGCACGAGACTCTGCCATTTTGAGCACTTCCTTCGAATTTGCTTTTTGTTTCAGTGTTCATCTCCGATGTAAGGAGACGCTTTTACGTCCGTAGTTAGATATTGTTCATTCCAAGCATCATAAGGCAGATTGTATCCTTGAGGTGGCGAGCTTTTCTTCTCGGCGGTAGTAATGTGGATATCACTTACGTCTGGAGTGGCCAAATTTATGAAAAGTAATTTGAGCCTTTTGCTTATTTTTGGTTTAATATCTTTATCATCGCTTGCTTGGTTATATGCTACGTATACAGTACATATTTTGGTATTTATTTTTATCCTAATTATCTCAATAAAGAATTACAAAGTGAATAACATTGTTAGATCAACTTAAACTCTAGCAGAGTTTGCACGAAATATACAACCACCAGAAGCGGTTATGTTTCGCATATCTCGTTGTAACTAAATTTTGTTAACCACCAGAAGTGGTATATGCCTATGACTACCAGAAGTGATAATTTGGGCTTTCTATGATTACAATTGAAGATAAGTTAGAGAAAATTTCTCTATATTATTTGCATGCCTTGATTTGCTCCTGAAGTAGCATTATCTTAAAAGAGGTTCTAAGCCATCACACAATTTGGTGTGATTAATGCACGTCAGATAATTTGGGTTTTCTATGGTTACAATTGAATAAGTTAGAAAAAAATTCTCTATATTACTTGTATGCCTCGATTTGCTCCTGAAGTAGCATTATCTTAAAAGATGTTCTAAGCCATCACACAATTTGGTGTGATTAATGCACGTTCAAATAATTATGTTCCATTCCAGAAGGATAAGAACCTTCGCTAAATATTAATCCATTCCCTGAAGTGAATGTGACAATATTAATAAAGCTCGTAAATATGAACACGCTTTTGATGTAAATATATTACGATTCACCTCCAGAAGAGGGAATATATACTCAATATTTTGTATTTTAAATTTGCTCCTGAAGAAGTAACACAATTGAAATTTCCTCCCGAAGTAGGAAAATATTTCAAAGAGGTACTTTCTGGTGCTTAATCGATTATTTTATATTATTTATTTGATTATGATTTTCTCTCGTGATACTAGAAGTGTCTGAATAATATTTGATAGTACAAAATGTATCAAGAACTCCTTAAGAGCTAATTGTTTGTCTAGAAGATACATGACACAAGTAGTGTCTGATAAATATTAGATTGTGAAAAATAAACGAAAGCTCTCGAAGAGCTTATATACAAATATGTCATTCATATTATATGATTATCGTCAAAACATATATTGTAGTAAACCCGAAGTTTACTAATACAAATGGCAATCATATTGAGACTACAATGATTGAAAGATTGAAAATCTTCATGTTTCCACAATCATAGGGGGTAAAATAATATATATGTGAGAATTTACCCGTCTTATTCTTCAATTTGTACTACATCATGTATCACAGTAAACTAGAACTTTACTAATGCAAAAACAGTCATAGTAAATCAGAAGTTTTACTGAGGCAAAAGTAGCTACAGTAAATCAGAAATTCGTTGATACAAAAGTAGCCACAGTAAACTAGAAGTTTACTAATGCAAATGTTTATGACATAGTAAATCAGAAGTTTACTAAGAGATAGCACCTTCCATGATAAACTTGAAGTTTTCATTTGCCATTTTCAAATGAGCTATTTGAGAATTCAGATAAGCATATATTGAAGAACTAGAAGATTCTTCAAGAATTCTCTTGTATTGCTTGTTCTCAAAATAAATTGATTATACCAGCTAAAGTTGGGACTAAAACCCCTGAATTCTAAAATATATGAAAGGTGAATATGGGCTCATTCACATATCATGTGAACCACTTATAGATGCATATATGAGATGGTTACACGCGTGTTTATTGTCAACCTGCAGTTTGACATTTGCAATTGCTTTTCTCAATTAAAAGCATAATTTTCAGATTATGAAATCAAGATAGTTCATCTTGATAATGCTGGTTTATATCTAAGCCGGTTTAACATTGAATACCTGTTATTAATGGTTAAACTATTGCTTATGAGAACAACGCTTCATGTGTTGGTGTAAGATTTTCTAAATTGCATACGACATCACTTGTATGCATCTGACCAACAATATATGATAAGTGCTCCCCTCGCAATTGGTTTAGGGTCAAAACCAAATAATTTTACTATCTTTTGATGTGTGGTATACGATTAATTTCTCTACCACAGTGCACAAAGATATGTTCCCCAAAGAATATTGGGGATATATGTTAATTTTTCTAACATTTGGGGATGGAATAAGCAGCTGAAAATATGCTATATGAATCGAGTTATCATTAGTATGATCCTCACTCAGAAGATAATTCAAGTCAAATTCCAGAAGCATTTGCTGATTCAAAATTAAATATCATATTTCAGCTGCAAATGCTCCTAATAAAATTAAAGTCCCTAATATATTGAGTTTACTGCACACATGAAACGTAGTAGACCGATCGGTTCCAGAGTTAAAAATCCTTGAAAAGGATAGGAAAAAATGATCATAATAAAGAGGAAATAAGCTTTAGAAGAGCCTACGACATAACATTTCATGAAACTCCAGAAGAAGTTCAGGTACCTGAAAATAAAGAAAGTGTTGAGATCTCAACAAGTTATGTCTCTTGCGAACCGATATGCAATGATTGTCGGTGATATATTTGATACAATATAGTGCACAATATTATAAAATATTGTGAGGATCGGACCTGCAATCCAGACACCTGAAGATGCCATGCCATTTAAATGCAAGCCATAACCTATATGACTCATTTGATTAAATCTATATGAATATCCCCAAAGGATTTAAAATGCCTGAAGCATATATTTAAAGTCTCGAGGAATGTACTAGATCAGATTACAAAGATCTTTGTACGGTTTAAAGCAAACTGGCGCATATGGTATAATCGCCTTAGTGAATAATTGCTGAAAGAAGGTTACATAACTGATATTACTTGTCCATGTATTTTTATAATGAAAATATCATCAGAATTTGTTATACTTGTTGTTTATGTTGATGACATAAATCTTGTTGTAACTCCAGAAGAGCTCCAAAATGCGATTGAATATCTTAAGAAAGAATTTGAGATAAAAGATCTTGGAAAACTAAAATTTTGTCTTGGTCTGCAAATTGAATATTTAGCAGACGAGATCTTTATCCATCAATCTGCCTATATAGAAAGGGTCTTAAACGCTTTTACATGGACAAAGCGCACTCATTAAGTACACTAATGGGTGTCGATCACTTGAAGTGAATAATGATATGTTCCGACCTCCAGAAGAGGATGAGGAACTCCTTGGTCTCGAAGTACCATATCTCAGTGCAATTGGTGCACTAATGTATCTTGCTAATGCTACAAGGCCTGACATAACATTTTTTGTTAATTTACTAGCAACATATAGTTCTTCTCCTACACTGAGACATTGGAACGAGATTAAGCATATATTGCAATATTTAAAGGGAACTCTTGATATGAGTCTTGTTTTATGCTAACAAAGATAGTACAGATCTTGTTCGTTATCAGATGCAGGTTATTTATCTGATCCCCATAAAGCTCGATCTCAAACCGGATACGTATTTACATATGGAGGTACTGTCATATCATGGCGCTTCACAATCTATTGCTGCTACTTCTTCAAATCATGTCGAGATAATAGTTATTCATGAAGCAAGTAGGGAATGCGTATGGTTGAGATCAATAATTCATTTTATTCGAGAAAATATGGTTTGAACTGTGAGAAAAGACCCACAAATTTATACGAAGACAATGTTGCATGCATAGCTCAATTGAAAGAAGGATTTATAAAAGAAGATAGAACGAAGCACATTTCACCAAAATAGAACGAAGCACATTTCACTAAAATTATTCTACACACATGATCTTAAGAAAATGGTGACATTGATGTGCAACAAATCCGTTCAAGTGACAATCCGGCAGATTTATTCACTAAATTTTTGCCAACTTCAACTTTTGAGAAGATGATATGCAATATTGGAATGCGGAGACTCAAATATTTGAAAGAAGATTTTCATCAGGGGGAATGAAATACGCGTTGCACTCTTTTTTCCCATGAGGTTTTTCTTGTAAGGTTTTTGATGAGGCGGCTGGAAATGTGTATTACTAAATATGTGTACTCTTGTTCCTTCATTAGGATTTTTTCCCACATGATTTTTCCTAGTACGATTTTAACGAGACACATTATCTTTAATAAACATCCAAGGGGGAGTGTTATGAAACTATTATTTGTGGATGTCCATTTATTACTCCGCTGTAGTAATCTTCCTGAAGAATATTATCCATTTAGTACTTTGTTAAAGTTTATCTACAAGCAGCTGATGCAGGCAGGTTGCAAGCAACTCAATAAAATGATTTGCAGCAGTTTCTTATTAAACAAGCAGGTTGCGAGCAGCTCATGCAGATAGCGTACAAGCAGCTGAAGAAAAGCCTCGCAATTGCTTCCTGAAAAGCCTCACAGCTGCTTCCTTTCTTCTATAAATAGAGGAGTTTTCAGTTCATTATGTACACCAGTTTGAAAGTTAAATAATATATCACTCTCCCTCTCTCTATATACTTGTCTTCGGTTTATTTACTTTACGGTCGTTATTTTATAACATTTGGTATATTTTTATTATTTAATCATGATTAAGTAATGTATCTTTTCTCGATTCTTTTGTGCTTTTTAAAATTAAGTTGTGATATAAACATCCAAAAATCTCTCTCGGAGGAAGTACTATTTTCCGTACCCATCTACCTTGTTCTTCTTAACAATTAGGATTTGCTGTAAAATTTATAGGATATTCATGTGGGATATGATCCTCAGCTTTTAGTGAACGCTATAATTTTCATTTTGATCAGTACGTTCCAATGTATTTCATACTTTGACATGAAATATACGGAGAATATTTAGCTCATGAAATGATGAATTTTAGAAATAATCAGCAATAATCAATCATGAAACAATTGACTTGGCTCAATAAATTATCAACATTACTGTCAATTTGTCAGTTTATACCAATCACTATTGTCGGCTACTAGATACTATCAGCCTTGGGATCGGAGTGATTCACCATCAAGTTATTGTTGAATTTTTTTTATGATGGCCGTATTCCGGATAATTTGAATGTATCTTAATTAATTTTACGAGATACTCTTTTTGGTCCATAATATGTGATTTTTTTGGTATATTCTTTAAGAAAATACTAATTCCTCGAGAAAAAAGATGTATTCACTTAGTTAACCTTGATTAAAATTTGTATATTGTTGCCTTGACTGAAGGGGATATGTAAAGCTAATTTTCAAAAAGTAGCATTAATTCCTTCTTGATTATATATGTAAAAGGATATTTATTTTGGACCAAATTAAAAAACCAAAATGTCATTTATTATGGACCGGAAGGAGTATATATTATCTCTCACAAAAAAATACCGGGTAATTTTACCTATCAAGTCTTAGACAATTGAAAATATCACCTAGCATTATTGCTTCCATTGAAATTTGAACCTAAATTCTCATGGTTCTCAACCTATTTCATTGGCCACTAGGCAATCGAATAATTCAACAAGATGTCTCTATATAGATACTTACATATACATATGTATGTATGTATACGGTAAAACCTGGCTCACCCCTTGCTGAACTGATCGAGACTGGAATGTGATAGATCAAGGTTCGACCTTTAACCCATACCGAATCGAGGTCCGAAGTTACACCGTCAAAGATCGAGCCCCCGGGACCGAACAAATCGAGATCGAGGGAAATTTGCTAAGCTCGATAATAGAAAGATGAAATATCCGCGATCGAGCATAGATCACGGCGGATATCTCGACATGTATCAAAGTTAGACCGATTAATTATCCAATCATGAGATTTTTTACTTCATTTAGAACTGTACCAAGGGTAGGTCTCCCCTACTATATAAAGAGGGTCTGATCATTTGTAAAACACATGACGTTATGCAATACAAAACAATATAATGTCTTTTTCTAGCTTTCAATATCTTGTTCCTCTGTTCTTACATCACTTAAAACTCCACTTGGTTCAAGGGTGATCGAATTCGAAGGCCAAGGATATTCGAGTCATTTGGTTTGCATTTATTTCTTTTATAGTTAATTTCAATATTAATATATTTTCTCAATTTGTGCCAAGTTATATCACATATCCTTAATACCACGTATAAATTCAATTATTATCCATTTTTAGGGTAAATAATCTGGTGCGCACCGTGGAGATAAAGATAATAGTGATTGCCTGGTACTAACTTTCGTAACACATAATATTTTACACTTGTTCTTGTGAGTATCTTTGATTCCAGGATCAAAATATCGAACTCTCAAGCAACATCCATACACGTGGAGAATGACTCCGGTCACCATGACGAGAATGACAAAATAGCACCAGGGAACAACGTACCTCCAATTGGCCTCGATGGAGTTCCAGCTGTAGATCCAATCGACGTCAGCTTGCAAGTAGCCACCAATGCAAATTTGGCCGTCGATCCCCAGAGTAGAATCCGTAGGTATGTTAGATTGGCCGCTCAAAGCACACTTAGCGGCGAAGAGGGAGGAATCGGCTTTCGGGTGAGCTTCGAGATGTTGCAGGATCAACAAGCCGCGATAGGCTAGCTCTAAAACCATAATCGTGCACCAAGAAGGATCGAGCCCAAGCCGTCCCAGGAAGTTATTTACAATGTCGAATCAGTGTCAAGAGAATCAAACAGGAATGAATCGTGGGCCGATCCCGCAATCATGCAGATGCTCGAGGAACTAACGAAACGATTTGAGTCGGGGGAAAGAAGATCGAAGCAAACAACAAGAAGGTAGAAACTTATAATTCCATGGTTGATCAAATCCCGGGGGAACCACTAATATTGAAGGGTTTGGATTCCAAAAATTTTGTACATAAGCCTTTTCCCCCGAGCGTGGCTCCCAAATAGATCCCTAAGAAATTCCGCGTGCCCGAGATTCCTAAGTACAATGGAACGACTATCCCAAATGAGCATGCCACCTCTTATACATGTGCAATTAAAGGGAATGATCTAGAGTACGATGAGATCGAATCCGTCTTACTGAAGAATTTCGGGGAGACCGTGTCAAGGGGAGCTATGATATGGTAGCATAATTTACCACCTAACTCTATTGATTCTTTTGCTATGCTTGCAGATTCTTTGTAAAGGCACACGCCAAAGACATTAAGTTCGAGACTAGGAAGTCGAACCTCTTCAAGGTAAGGCAGAAAGATAATGAGATTCTCAGAGAGTTTGTGTCTCGGTTCCAAATGGAACGAATGGATCTACCATCGGTCGCTGATAATTTGGTCGTTCAAGCTTTCACTCAAGGACTAAATGTACGAAGCCCAGTGGATTCACAACAGTTGAAGTAGAATTTGATTGAATACCCGGCTGTTACCTGGGCCAATATACATAATCGGTATCAATCGAAGATCAGAATCGAAGACGACCAATTAGGGGCTCCTTCCGGGTCAGTTTATCCTATCAGGACCGTTGACAGAATAAAGAGGGACATTGATCGAGAACCAAGATTGAACATGGATCGATATCAGCCGTATAATGGAGATCGTAAGAGCAAATGATCCGGCGCAGTCCTGTACGAAGTAAAGGGACAAATGATCGAGGCAAGAGCTCTCGAGGGCTCATGAGCAAGAATGGTTTCGATAGGCATACCAGACCTAAAGAAACACCACGATTGTCAGAACATAACTTCAATGTTGACGCATCCGCTATCGTATCGTCTATCAGACGCATCAAAGATACTAAATGGCCTCCACATTTGCAGACCGATCCAGCCCAGAGAAATCCCAACCAAATGTGCAAGTATCATGGCACCCATGGCCAAAGAACGAAAGATTGCAAACATTTGAGAGAAGAAGTAGCCCAGTTGTTCAACGGCACACACCTACAGGAGTTTCTGAGTGATCGAGCCATGAATCATTTTAGAAATAGAGATTCTAACAAGCAAAACGAGCAAGAAAAACCTCAACACGTCATCCACATGATTTTCGGAGGGGTCTATGTTCCCCAAGGACCAGTGTTAAAACACACCAAGGTCTCGATCACAAGGGAGAAACGAACTCGGGATTACTTACCAAAAGGAACCTTGTCCTTCAACGAAGAGGATGCAGAAGGAATCATGCAGCCCCATAACGATGCACTTGTAATATTTGTCCTCATGAATAAGACTCGATTTAAACGTGTGGTAATTGATCCAGGTAGTTCGGCCAACATCATTCGATCAAGGGTTGTAAGACAGCTCGGCCTACAGGACCAATTTGTGCCTGCAACCTGAGTGCTAAACGAATTCAACATGGCTTGTGAAACTACTAAGGGTGAAATAACTTTGCTAGTGAATGTGGCGGGGATCATCCAGGAGACCAAGTTCCATGTGATCAAGGGAGACATAAGGTATAACGCCCTATTCGGGATACCTTCGATCCATATTATGAGGCAGTTTCCTCGAACCTTCACCAGGTTCTAAAATTCCCGACACTAGAGGGAATCAAAACAATCTACGGGGAGCAACCCTCCGCAAAGGAAATATTTGTCACTGACGGAGTGATTCCATGTCCGGCACTCTCATTGATGAAGAGGTCAAATTTGAGGGGAAAACAAGAAGCCAAATACCAATCACATACGCCAGCCTTGGCCCAACTAGAGAAGCAGGGGACTGACGAAGATGATGATTATGGGGTCCCTCGATCCTTCATAGTCCTCGATGACTCCGACGCTAGAAAATCAATGGTCGAAGAGCTGGAGCAAGTCATACTAATCGAACATCTGCCCGAACAAAAGGTATACCTTGGAGTTGGGTTAACTCCCGAGCCCAGGAAAGAACTTATTCAATTTCTTATAGCTAACATGGATTCTTTTTCTTGGTCCCATCTTGATATGACAGGGATCCCACCAGAAATCACCACCCATAAACTAAGCTTGGACCCAGAATTCCATCTGGTGAAGCACAAAAGAAGACGCCAGTCCGAGATCAAGCATGCCTTCATCAAAGACAAGGTAACCAAGCTTCTTAAAATAGGGTCGATCCGGGAAGTAAAATACCCTGAATGGTTAACAAACATAGTAGTCCCTAAGAAAGGGAACAAACTTATAATGTGTTTAGATTACAAAGATTTAAATAAATCATGCCCCAAGGATTCTTTTCCTTTGCCTAATATCGATCGCATGATCGATGCCACGGCCAGCCACGAGACCCTCAGTTTTTTCGATGCCTATTCTGGGTACAACCAAATACAAATGAACTCGGATGATCAGAAAAAGACCTTATTCATCACTAAATATGGTACCTACTGCTATAGCGTAATTTCATTAGGATTAAAAAATGTTGGTGCCACTTATCAACGCCTAGTAAACCGGAGGTTCGAAGAACAAATAGGGAAACCTATAGAAGTTTCCATTGATGATATGTTAGTTAAGTACTTGCGAGCAGAGGACCATTTGAAGCATTGGCAGGAAACCTTCAGTGTATTGAGGAAATACAACATGAAGTTGAACACGGAAAAATAAGCGTTCGGGGTCGGGTCAGGCAAATTTCTCGAATTCATGGTATCTAACTGAGGAATAAAGATCAACCCCGACAAGATCAAAGCTATCGAGGACATCACGGTAGTAGACAATGTAAAGGTCGTGCAGAAGTTAACCAGGCGCATAGCCGCCCTAGGGCGATTCATCTCAAGGTCCTCTGATAAGAGCCATCGATTTTCTCATTGCTGAAAAAGAAAAATGACTTCACATGGACTCAGAAATTCCAACATTCCTTGAAGAGCTTAAACGATAGTTATCGAGTCTGCCACTGCTCCACACGCCTAGGGCAGACGAACAACTATACTTATATTTGGCAGTATTAGAGATAGAGGTAAGTGGAGTCCTAGTCCAAGAAGAACATGGTACACAATTTCCGATTTATTATGTTAGTCGGACCTTAGGCGAGGCCGAAACTAGATATCCCCACCTAGAAAAATTAGCGCTCACTTTGATAAGCGCCTCTAGGAAACAAAAATCGTACTTTCAATGTCACCCCATATGTGTTGTAACAACTTATCCATTGCCAAATATTATGCATAAACCCAAGCTGCCGAGACGGTTGGCCAAATGGGCTGTAGAAATCAGCGGCTATGATATTGAATATCGACCCCGAACAACCATTAAGTCTCAAATTTTGGCAGAATTCTCGGCTGACTTCATGCCGGCCTTAGATCCCAAGGTCGAAGAGAGTTGTTGGTAAACTCGGGTACATCCTCAAAAATTTGGACCCTCTTTACGGATGGTGCATCGAATGCAAAGGAGTTCAGACTCGACATTGTACTAAAACCACCTACAGGCAACATGGTTAGACAATCTATTAAAATTGTGAAATTGACTAACAACGAGGTCGAATATGAGGCCGTGATTGCAGGTCTCGAACTAGCCAAAGGCTTGGGAGCGAGGTGATCGAAGACAAATGCGACTCCCTCCTTGTGGTGAATCAGGTTAAAAGAACCTTAGAAGTTAGATACAAACAAATGCAAAGATACCTGGATATGTTACAGGCAACTTTGCGTCGACTTAAGGAATGGACTTTGCAACACATGAATCGGGATAAAAATAGTGAAGAAGATGCCCCCCGCAAGCTTAGGGTCATCGGGCGAGGACAACGAGCTCAATTCGGGGGTCGTCGTCCAACTCATGAGGTTAGTAGTCAAAGAAGGTCACGTCGAGATAAACTCCAAAAACTTGACCTTGGATTGGAGAAATAAATACATAGAGTATTTGAAGACCAGAAAACATCCCTCAGATCCAAAAGAATTGAGGAACCTGCAAACGAAGCCAGCACGATTCACCTTGTCTGAATACGGAACCTTGTTCAAAAGAATGTTTGATGGTCCACTAGCGATGTGTCTAGGTCCGGGAGATACCAAGTATGTTCTAGGGAAGTTCATGAGGGCACTTGCGAAAATCAATCTGGTGCCAAATCATTGGTTCAAAAGCTAATCAGATTCGATTATTACTGGATCGACTTGGAAAAATATGCGAAAGAGTTTGTTAAAAAATGTAACAAATACCAAAGACATGCACCGGTGATTCACCAACTCGGGGAAATACTCCATTCGTTCTTGTCACCATGGAAATTCATGAAGTGGGGAATGGACATCGCTGGCCCTCTTCCATGGGCACCACGTAAAGCTCAATTTATTTTATTTATGACTGACTATTTTTCTAAGTGGGTTGAAGCACAAGCCTTCGAGAAGGTTAGGGAGAAGGAAGTCGTCGACTTCATTTGGGACCACATTATATGTCTCTTCGGGATCCTATCCGAAATGTGTGTGACAATGGGAAACAGTTCATTGGTATCAAAGTAACCAAATTTCTCGAAGATAATAAGATCAAAAGAATCATATCAACACCTTATCATCTTATGAGGGAACGGGAAAGCCGAATCGACCAACAAAACCATCATCCAAAATCTTAAGAAGAGGCTAACCGACGCCAAAGGAAACTGGAAGGAAATTTTGCCCGAAGTTCTTTGGGAATATCGTACAACCTCGAAATCTATTACCGGGGCTACCCCATTCTCATTGGTTTATGGCGCCAAAACTCTCATACTGGTCAAAGTAAGAGAGCCGAGTATCAGGTTCTGATATGCAACAAAGGAATCAAATGACGAGGCCATGAATACGAGCCTGGAACTACTGGATGAAAGGTGTGAAGCCGCCCTCGTATGATTGGCTGCCCAAAAACAAGGGATCAAATGATACTACAATCGAAGAGCCAATCTTCGATATTTTAATGTTGGGTACTTAGTGCTAAGGAAAGTCAACCTCAACACCTGAAATCCAAAATAAAGGGAAATTGGGTCCGAATTGGGAAGGACCGTACCATATCTCGAGGTCACCTGGAAAGAGCCCTACAAGCTCGGAACGATGAGTGGAGAAAAAAATCGAGCAATTGGAATATATCTCACCTAGAACGATATTACTGCTAAGGTACAACACCATTTCATTTCCTTTTTATTTTAGACTAACACTTACAGGTGGTCAAAGAGAAACGACAATGGATTTTTCGGCCAACGACATGAAGTTTTTAGGTCTGAAAGCACGTGTTTCACTCATTTTCCCTTAGACTAGTTTTGTCCTAAATGGGTTTTTCGGTGAGGTTTTTAACGAGGCAATAATTAATNCCCATGATATATATATATATATATATATATATATATGTATATATGTATATGATAATTTTTTACAAAGGCCAGATTGGCCTAATAGAAAAATTTACAACGGTCAAAACGACCTCAAAAAGATGAAAAAGAAAGCAAAAAATGTAAAGGACTAAGTGGCATGTTCTTCATCAGAGGTAGCATCTCCATCCTCGGAATCATCCCCGTCTTCGGACTTGCTTTAATTCTCAAATTCTTCCTCAGGAAAGGCCATCTTCCGGCCCCTGCCTTCCCTACTTTGGCAGTCTCGATTTCAGCCATAATATCGAAGGCTTGAGCATGAACTCCCTCGAGGGCTTCCCTTCGAGATTTCCATTTTGCATGATCCTCCATGCTCTTGGCCTTCTCCTGGATGGACTCGACATCGACCTTAAATTGGGCCACTTTAGCATCGGCTTTGCTGTTGGCACAACCACCTCAAATCTGGCCACTTTGAGTTCATTGGCCAAGTTTGCCTTATCAGAAATAAACAAGTCCAATTGAGATTGAAGCTCTTCGATTTTCTTGACCTGCACCGAGGCTTTCTCTTTTGCAGTTTGGAAATGGGTCTTGTCCGACTCCAGTTGTGCTTGGACGGTTTCCTTTTTCAACGATTAGATGTCCATATTCTTCTTGAATTCTTCAGCCTCGACTTGTATCACATCTACTTGTGTCTTGAGCTACCCGATCTGTTCGAGCCTTTGCCGGACCTGCAGGATCATATCGTTAGTTACTATCTCCAATTCATCTTCACTATCATGAATTACTTGTAATACCTACTCGGACATCTCGATATGCTCACTCTGAGCCGCTTCTAAATCGGCCCCAAGCTTCTCACTCAGAAGCTTGTAAGTATTCCCCTTCTCGGTGAGTGCTCGGACCTCAGCCTCATGCTCTTCCTGGGTTCGGAAGAAAGCCTCATGATGAAATACCAAAGCCTGCAAGCACAAAGAAAGATGTTAGAATTATTTACAACTTCAAGTTTGAAATAAACAATGAGTGGCCTTCGAACTTACCCTATTCAAAGCATGTTGGTCCTTGTTAAATAGGAAGGGAGCCTCCACCGCATCCACCACGGTCTGCTATTCCTCAGTCACCAATCATATAAAGTATCTTTCAAACCCCACGGAGGCAGAGAAGACTCGGGCATCCTCGGGGACAAAAAAAGTTATCGAGCGCCTGCGGTCGGGATTAGCACTTAGGGCTGGGAATTGATCTACCACTTTTGGGCTCTATGGAGACCCAGTATCACCCGATGAAGGTACCTTTTTTGGCACCGACAAGTCACCAATTTCGGCGACATCTTCCACAGTGGTGGACTAAAATCCGTTTAAGAAGTCGTGGATGTCAGTCCCCCCCCCCCGAGGCCCCTCGTAAGATTTAATTTCTAACATACCGGCTCACGAATTATGGCATTTGAAATTTGAGAGGATACAAAAATATCGATCACTCCAAGCTCGTCCCTCGGGACATCTTCTGCAGCTCGAGAAGCATCGCCCTCGGTTTCTTTCTCGACCCTCTTGGGGACTTCAACCACTACCTATTTTACGGCCTCCATGGCTCGAGGTATCTCAGAGTCACTTCTTACTAGGGCCACCAACTCAGATTTTTCTTCTTCTTCTTCTTCGGGCTCGTCCCTTAACCGATTAAGTGAGTCCAATGAGAGCTCTTGGAACCCAGCTTTTCTGGGCTTATGCGCCACCCGTCTCCTCAGTCTTTTCTTTTCGGAGTCGGAGGGAATCAGAGCTTTTATTTTCCCCTTCTCTTTGACCTATTTTGGAGCAGGGGAGGCCGCGTATGAATCATCATCGGTTGATGGAGGCCTCATATCGACATGCTTTAGTAAGCCTGTGACACAAAAACATAACAAATCAGGGACTGAGGGCGAAAAAAGTGATATCAGATGTATCAGGGAAAAACTCTTACCATGATCACGGGCCTCCTATCGACCCTTCGATATTTCAATCCAAGCCCGCTCGGAGTACGGCCTCTGTGACACAAGGCCCTCGACCTATTTCTTAAGTTCCAGAATTGGGTCTGGCATCTGGGCTACAACCGCGACACCAAAAACATCAATGAAGAAAAATATAAGTGGGAAAACAACGAGATTAAAAGTGAAGTACTACTTACGCTGCATGTTCCATTTCTTGGAAATGGCATATCTCCAGCAATGATCAGAACCAAAGTCTTTACTCAAACAATCGGCCCATCCAACCTCAGTCCCTAGATTCGTCTACGCTGGAGAACGTGACCCTACTGGCCCGACGAGCAAGCTTGATCAGCCCCACTCAATAGAGTCGAGGACTGTAGAGGCGCATAAGGTAGTCGATGGTAAAGGGACATCCCTCGATTTTGCTTACAAAAAGTCGGAGGAGAATAACTATTCTCCGNCCGAATCGACCAACAAAACCATCATCCAAAATCTTAAGAAGAGGCTAACCGACGCCAAAGGAAACTGGAAGGAAATTTTGCCCGAAGTTCTTTGGGAATATCGTACAACCTCGAAATCTATTACCGGGGCTACCCCATTCTCATTGGTTTATGGCGCCAAAACTCTCATACTGGTCAAAGTAAGAGAGCCGAGTATCAGGTTCTGATATGCAACAAAGGAATCAAATGACGAGGCCATGAATACGAGCCTGGAACTACTGGATGAAAGGTGTGAAGCCGCCCTCGTATGATTGGCTGCCCAAAAACAAGGGATCAAATGATACTACAATCGAAGAGCCAATCTTCGATATTTTAATGTTGGGTACTTAGTGCTAAGGAAAGTCAACCTCAACACCTGAAATCCAAAATAAAGGGAAATTGGGTCCGAATTGGGAAGGACCGTACCATATCTCGAGGTCACCTGGAAAGAGCCCTACAAGCTCGGAACGATGAGTGGAGAAAAAAATCGAGCAATTGGAATATATCTCACCTAGAACGATATTACTGCTAAGGTACAACACCATTTCATTTCCTTTTTATTTTAGACTAACACTTACAGGTGGTCAAAGAGAAACGACAATGGATTTTTCGGCCAACGACATGAAGTTTTTAGGTCTGAAAGCACGTGTTTCACTCATTTTCCCTTAGACTAGTTTTGTCCTAAATGGGTTTTTCGGTGAGGTTTTTAACGAGGCAATAATTAATCTTGCTAACTTAGAATCAAGACCGATTATGAATTAACACCGAAGATCAATTCAACAATATCCGAGGTTCCTTTAAAATCAACCTCGAATACCGAGGGCTACCATCGGATATGCATTATCATCGAATATCAACTCTAGCGAGGAAACTGTTTCATTAAGGATGGGTCTCGATAGATACGATTTATTCTAAGGGCCAAATGGTCAAAACAAACCGTGCCCACGTAGATTGCTCGAGCCCTGGCATAAAACATGTATGCATGTATGACTATTTTGATCGAGAATAAAAAGAATTACTTTCCTTGCAATCATCTTATATTTTAAAATTTTCTCCTTTTTACATCCCTTAAAGAGCTTTGTACTTCCAAAAATAATGATCCCAAGGGCAATATATAACCGCAATGCGAACGACCACTCCCTCACTCGGGGATTGCCATCCAACTCAACCTCGAGGGTAAAAGACCTATTAGGCAACTCCCCGATTTCTAAAGGCCCCGACCACCCCACTTGTGGAGAATTATCTCGTGCAAGCTCGGATAACTCGGGAAAGCAAGCCCAATAGGCAGCTCCCAAACTAAAAGGCTACGGCTAATTTAACACGACCCGGAGACGTCCGAAATCCGTAACAAAAAATAGGCCTTCACAAAAGGAGAAACATTTCACAACCGGTTCTAAAGGCTTCCCTCGGCATAGTCATAAATTTAATATATTTTTAGGGAAAAATCTTCGGTAACATGGAATCCCAACAACGCCTTAACCTAGAAAGGAAATAAAGGCAAGATTTGTTCGAACCCTCGAACACAACCTTATTATTCCATGCTAAGGCATTTTGACCTTTGTGAATACNTGGATCTGGCCAAGAGTCACATCATACCTCTTGCAAAAGGCAATGATGATAGGGTCTAAGGGACTCAATGTGAAAGGGTAAGTGTAAACACTTAGAAAACCATCCACGTGGTAGTGATCAATTCCTCGGGAGAAAGAACCACCACATGCTTATTGACCCAGTTACATTCCTCTTTAACCTTGGTGAGGAGGTCTTCAGTGATTGTGCATATGCACCTCGAGACAAGCTCACATCGGTCCCGTACCGAGGAGGTCTTTTCAATCTTCAAATTAGTAACAGTAGGGCACCCTGCCGTAACAAATTCCTGAGGGTGAGGTTCCGCCACAGCCCCGCCACCGGCAGGTCGTGATGAAGAAGCGACCTCCTTTTGCGGTACAGTCTTAGAAGTTTTCGCCACTAAAGAACATGAGAAAAGAGAATTAACATGGTATGCAGTTTGAGTAAAGTTCAAGAAGTTTGGGTGCAAGAGTTGTAAAGCAAATGGATTTTTGAAGAAAAGGCAAGAATATGAGGAGCTTTGAACGTAAAAGTTTGAATGAGGAAAACTAGGGTAATTATAGCTTGTTGGTGATGGTTCCAAGCCAGTAGTGGCCGACCAACAACTGGCAGGCATTCAATGCCTTGGTAACTGGACTGGTAGGATGTTTCGGTATCCTTTTATCGCTTATGTAATATCCGAGTTCTTCTCTTACATTGTGGCCCGTCGAGGCGGGATTTGGAAGTTTATATCGTTTCTTGTCACCCTCTCTCTGAAAACGAGGGCACTATCTGTATACAGTAAAAACGGCTCACCCCTTGCATGAACTGATCGAGACAGGAATGTGATAGATCAAGGTTCAACCCTGAACCCATAGCGAATGGAGGTCCGAGGTTACACTGTCAAAGCTCGAGCCCCTCGAACCGAACAAAATTGAGATCGAGGGAAATTTGCTGATTCGGATAATAGAAAGACGAAATATCCGCGATCAAGCGGAGATCTCGGCATGTATCAAGGATAGGCCGATTAATGATCTAATCATGAGATTTATTACTTCATTTAGAGTTGTACCAAAGGTAGGACTCCCCTACTATATAAAGGGGGTCTGATCATTTGTAAAACACATGACATGTACACAATACAAAGCAATACGCTGTCTTTTTCTAGATTTCAATATCTTGTTACTCTGTTCTTACATTAATTAAAACTCCACTTGGTTCAAGGATGATCGAATTCGAGGGCCAAGACTATTCGATTCATTTGTTTTGCATTTATTTCTTTTATAGTCAATTTCAATATTAATATATTTTCTCAATTTGTACCAAGTTATATCAAATATCCTTAATACAACGTATAAATTTAATTTTTATCCCTTTTTAGGGTAAACAATGTACATACGTATGAAAGAACGTGTACATATACAGATTAATATGTAAATGAAATAATGTAGAATTATGCACAATACCATTATTGCTATAACTTAAATTGATCCAAAACCGAGCAATCAAAAAGGAAAAAAAATAGAAAAGATAGGGGAAGTCCATGGTAGGTGAGTTGGGAGTTGTAGAGGCCCTCTTTATGCCGTTCAACAAATTAAAATAATAATAATTAATTGATGCGTTGACTAACATAAATTAGCATTCAATCTGTCTAAGTTGAAAACACAAATATTGGACGCAAGGCTACATTTTATTGTTGATATGACACAAACTTGATAGAAATTGTTCTACTGGAAAATTGACATTTCAAAAGTATTTGTAATGACCCGGCCGGTTGTTGTGAGTATTTTAGCCCCAATCCCATATTCATTAGCTCCTCTATATTTTTTATGATTAAGTTACTTGTCAGGGTGTTTGATTTTGGTTTAGGGTGAGTTTCGGGTGAACTGAGACACTTAGCCCCTAAATTGGAGCCTCAAATCGAGAGAGTTGACCTTAGTTTGACTTTTGTGTAGACGATTCTGAATGGAATTTTGACGATTCCAATAGCTCTGTATGGTGATTTTGGTCTTAGGAGCATGTCCGGATGTTGATTTGGAGGTCTGTGGGTCGTTTCGGCTTAAATTAGCGAAAGTTAGAAGTTGAAGGTTTGGAGTGTTGGAAAGTTTGACGAGGAGTTGACCTTATTGATATCGGGGTAAGATTCCAATTCCTTAAGTTAGAATAATCCCATCATATCATTTATGACTTGTGTGCACAATTTGAAGTTAATCTGAGTTGTTTTTGTATGAATGAGCATTAGTTTTGGAATTCGGAACACTACTAAAATATCAGGTTTTAGCGACGGACAAACTTTGTAGATAAAAAAAAAATCTATGGCTAATCTCATTAGCGAAATATATACAATGGATTATCAAGAAATTCTGCTAGCTACGAGCGTTTTAGCTACATATTAGCAACGACGTTGGTGGCTAATTTGGATTATGAATTTCGAAGTTCATAGTTTCAATAGGCTTGAATGGGTTGCAATTCGTAGAATTGATGTGTTTGATGTGATTTTTGGCCTTGAGTAGGTCTGTTAGGTATTTTGGAACTTGTTGGTATATTTAGATGGCCCCAGGTGTGATTCGGATTGAATCTTGAACCAAATTGGACTTAGTCACTATTGTTAAAACTGCTGGTTTCCTTCTACGCGTTCACGAAGGTTCTCCCCTGATCGCGTAGAGTCATCAGGGGCTACTGGAAATTTTCCCTTCGCCTTCGCGAAGGTGAGGACGCAATCGTGAAGTTTTCTGGGCTTGTTCATCGGGAACGCGTAATGTTAATTGTATTCGCGTATAAGGAAGGTGTGGCTAGGGGCTGAGGCACGGTTGTGCATTCCATTCGCGTGACCCGGGAAACAGTCGCATAGGTGGAGGCAGCTTGTTCATCGCGTTCGCAACTGGTTTCACACGATCGTGAAGTGTATATTTTTAGCTAGGGAGAATTTTTCTACGTGACCGCGATACTTCGTCCGCAATCACGATATAGGACGACTGGGAAGCAGAATAAAATTTCAAAAATGAGGGTTTCATCTTATTCTTCATATTTTGGACCTAGAGAGATTGGGTCGTGGCGATGTTTTGAGAGTATTTCAAAAAAAATCGTTGGATAAGTGATTCTAACCCGGATTTAACTATATTTCATGAATCTATTGTTATTTTTACCATCTAATCAGTGATTTGAATTGGAGATTTTGGTAAAAATGGTGAAAACTTCCTAGACTAAATTTTGGGGTTTTGAAAGACGATTTGAGGTCGGATTTGAGTAATTGTTGTGTGGTTGGACTCGTTATCAAATGGATGTTCTGATTTTACAATTTTGGTTGGGTTTCGAGATGCGGGCCCAATTTTATTTTTTAGTTGACTTTTTATGTCTTTGCAAAGATCGTAATTTTATAGTTCGAAATAGTTTCCTATAATTTATATTTATGGTATGAAGTTATTTTAGCTTGATCCGAGCTGCTCAGAGTTGGATAATCGAGGGAAAGGCTTACTAATGGATTGAGTTAGCATGTTTTGAGGAAAGTGTCTTGCCTAACTTTGTGTGGGGGAATTACCCCCTTAGAATTGGTGTTGTTTTGTGATTATTGTGATGTGTTGAAGCCATGTATGTATGGTGACGAGTGTATACATGGGCTAAATGTAGAAACTTACCGATTCTAGCTATGTAGATTTCTTTCATGCCTTAATTGAGTTATCTTAACATATTATTCTCATCATCAATCTATTTTCACATTCTCTACTTGTCTTATCTCTTACTTATTAATTGCTCTACATGTTTAGTCTAAGCTCTTGTTTCTTTTATTCAATATTCATTATTTAACCGTTGAATTCTTTACATGAAGTTTTTATTATTGGAATATTTTATTGTTGAAATTGGTATTGAGTTATAAAGGCAGTGACTCACAATGAAGCAAAGTGTCAAGTTGTGAAATACTCTTCTTGTTGAGTTATTCACTTTTGGTTGTTATTGTTGAGACCCATGTGTACATTGTGTTAATCCATGGGCTATTTATTGGGAAACCATCATTATTATTGATTTTTTTGGTACGTTGTAATATTGGGAACTTGAGGTGAGATTTGTGATACGTTGTGATATTGATATTCATGCGGTGGTATAAAGTTTTAGGGTTGAAATGCATGCGGTGAAATAAGGTGGGCTTGAAACGTGTGTTGTTAGTAGGGGAACTACTTAAAACCACGCGGTGTGATAAGGTGGGCTACAACGCGGGATGCTATTTCGGGAAAAATAATTTTCAAAACTGAATGCAAGGCTCCCGTGGTAATATAAGTAAAAATTGTGAATTGTTTTGTGATTTGAGACTACGAGGCGGTACCTCGGTAGTGACTCTTGTAGTTCTCTATTACTTCACTTTTGTTTGGTTGTTTCGTTTCCTTGGCATAGAATTTCTAGTTTTCTTGCGTGATGCATTATTTGCCTTAGTTCAATGTAGTTAATCTTGGTATATTTCATTGTTATTATTATTATTACATTGTTAATTACTCGTTTTGTTTCTTATTCATTCCAGTAGGGTATTGACCTGACCTCGTCACTACTCTACCGAGGTTAGGCTTGGCACTTACTGGGTACCATTGTAGTGTACACATGCTACGCTTTTGCACATCATTTTTTGCAGATCCAGGTACCTCCTACCAGTCCAGGAACTAATGAGGCGAGCTCAGTTCGGAGACTTCAAGGTATACCTGCCGGCGTTCGCAGGCCTCAGATTCCTCCTCTACCTAGTCTATTTTATTTTTTTATCCTTTTATAGAAACTGATGTATATGGATGTTCAATACTTACCCTATAGACATTGTGACTTGTATTTGTCGGGTTTTGGGAAGTGTATATACTAAGTTGCGGAGTTTATTTATATTAGTTGTTGAGTTATTGAGACTTTAATCAATATTTTAGTTATTTCTGCATAATATAGGCTTACCTAGTCTTAGAGACTAGGTGTCATCACCACATCTTATGGAGGGAAATTGGGGTTGTGGAAAGTTGGTATCAGATCTCTAGGCTCATAGGTGTTATGGGTCACAAGTAGGTTTAGTAGAGTCTCGCATATTGATATGGAGACGTATGTACTTATCTTTGGAAGGCTATGGAACAATTAGGGAAAGCTTCACTTTTTTGATTGCTTATCGTGAGAATTTGTTGACTTTGAAATTCTTAATTTATGTATTTCTATTCTCTCATAGATGGTGAGGACACGCACAATTGGATCGGATGGTCAGACACTTGCACCTCCTACTAGAGCCGCGAGAGGTCGGGGCAGAGGCTGGGGACGAGCACGTGGTGTAGCCAGAGCACCTGCCCGAGATGCTACAGAGGAGCCACCGATAGCTCTAGTTGGGACAGGCACCTGAGGCGCCTGTTACTTCTCCTGCACTTCAGGAGACCTTCGCCCAGTTTTTGAGCATGTTTGGCACTCTAGCTCAAGCAAGGTTGATTCCATTTGCTCCTGCTACATCTCAAGTCAGGTGAGGAGCTCAAACTCCCACCGCCCATACCCTAGAGCAGCAGGTCCAGGTTGACTAGGTCCCAAAGGTCATACCAGTGTAGCCGTTTGTCCCAATTCAGCCTGAGGTTAGGGTGGCAGCTTCTGAGGGGGAGCAACTCAGGCTCGAGAGGTACAAGAAGTACCACCCTCCTACTTTCAGCAGTTTGGCTTTAGAGGATGCACAGGTTTTTCTTGAGGAATGCCACCGTACCGTCGTACTATGGGTATTGTGGAGTCGAGTGGGATTGCTTTCTCTATGTTCCATCTTAAGGGAGCGGCTTATCAGTGGTGGCGAGCGTATGAGTTGGGTAGACCGCCCAAGGCAGCTTCACTCACCTAGGATCAGTTCTCAGAGATGTTCATGAGAGAGTTTTCTCCCCAAAGTCTAGGGATGCATGGCGCGCAGAGTTTGAGCAGTTGCGCCAGGGTGCTTTGACGGTATCTGAGTATGAATTCCTATTCAGCGAGTTGTCCAAACATGCACCTGCATTATTTTCCGTTGTCAGAGAGCGAGTTCATCGATTTATTGAAGGGCTCAACCCTGGTATTAGATTCAGTATGGATCGAGAGTTGGAGACCGATACCCTATACCAGCAGGTAATGGAGATCACTAGAAGATTGGATGGTATTTGGAGTCGGGAGAGATAGGAGAGGGAGGCCAAGAGGCCTCTAGATTCTACAAAAATAGTGGTGCCCGTGCCCCAGTTGCAACCTGTCATGGTAGAGGCTATGTATGTCATCCTATTCATTCAGCACTCCCAGCTTCTAGCGGTGTTCTGGCCACTCCGAGGTCTCAAGTTGTACATTATGAACCACCACTGTCTAGTGCACCTCCTGCACGGGGTGCTTTCAATGGTCAATCTAGCCGACCACGCCCGAGTGAGTTCCAACAGTCACGTCCTCCGAGAGTTTTTTTAGTGTGGTGACACTCGTCATATGGTGAGGGACTGCACTGACTCGGGTGGGGTACACCTCAACAGACCACTCTCGCTCAACGTGTTCCACATGGCCCCCAGATTTTTCAGGCCGTGGTTAGAAAACCAGTTGCCACTCCACCTGCACAACTAGGTAGAGGTGGAGGTCTGGCGAGTAGAGGTTGCCCTAGAGGGGGAGGCCAGGCCAGATGTTATGCTCTTCCTACTAGGACGGAGACGGTTGCATACGACTAAGTTATCACAAGTATTGTTCCGATTTATCATAGAGATGCATCAGTCTTATTTGATCCAGGCCCCACTTATTCCTATGTATCATCTTACTTTGCTCCATAGTTGGATATATCATGTGATTCCTTAAGTTCTTGATGTGAGGCTAGAATGTATAGTTTAATATGTAATATACCTTACATTTGAGGTGCTTTAATGATAAAAATACACTTGTTATGTGCTTAATAGAGTTTATTTTATGTGTAGGTGAATTGGAGATGGAAATGGAGCTAAAGGGATGCAAATACGTCAAAAATCCGCAAAAGGAGACACCCGGGAGATAGCCGGGCGTTTGGCCCCTAAAGCCTGACCCTACCTGGCGTTAGGGGGGAGTTTACCCCATAAGGCCAGGCATCCCCTGGCGTTAGGGGCGCGTTAGGGCCCAAACGCCAGGCCTGCCCTGGCCTTAGGGGTGCGT
>ML401566.1:40905-80629 GCA_005239525.1 Nicotiana knightiana | reverse complement strand
CCGATATTTAAGATTCTGTTTCTCTTCCAAAGGATATCAATAATACTTTCTCTCTTTTATTTTTATATGCCCCACCCCGAATTTCCAGTTCTTTTCTTTTTCCAAAAGTTTTCAAACCCAATTTCTCTCTTTCTTACTAATCACCTAAAATCTCATTTCTTATTGATACAATGGAGACGAAATTCAGAATATTGCTCTAGAATCAAGTTGTGGGTAAATTTTGAATCTTGTTTTCTTTCTTTCTAAAATCTCATTGGATGTGACTTGTATATGATACATCAATACCCAAAATAACACTTGATACAATACTAATACAATTATATTATATTTTTAATGCAGAGTTGTGATTGAAACTTGAAAAAGATGAAGATCATAGTTATCATAATTTTTCAGAAATGTATCGCGATTGTATTATAATTCTATATATATCATAATTGTTGAAGGCATTATATTACAAATGTATAATAATTGTATATTGTTACAAGCAGTTGTGAGTTCGTGACGTATTTCACAGTTTGTATCACAAATATATGATAATTTTACATTAATTTATTAGTATTATATCATGTATTATTTTGGGTATTAATGTACCCATATACAAGTTAGATGCAATTGTGATACAAGTATGATACAATTATGTTTTAGGTATTGATGTATCTGATACAGTTCATATATAATTAGAATACAGTTATCATACAATTTCTAAATATTTCCTCATTTTCAATGTTGTCCAGTCTCCCAACAAAAGAACTATGCAATTGACGATTTTTAATAATATGAAGCTATCGGCAATGGTGGTAAGAGAGAAAATGGAGATTATGGGCGTAGATTAAAAGATTTTGATGTATAAAAAAAAAGAGAGAATAGGAGAGGGAGAAAAAAGTAAAGATGTAATTAAATCCATTAATTGAAGGCATTAATAATGAGCTGGGACCCTTTTAAGGAGCAATATATACAATTTGTAAGATAAATCTAGATATACTTATTAAAAATTATAAAACATAGAGAATATAGGTAAATAAGTTTCTAATATAATATAGCTAGATAAATACCCTTTGTCCATTACTTCCACCCAGAAAAAAACAAAAGAAAAAACAGATTTAATAAATAAATTTGTACTGCATCGTTTAAAATGTACAACTTATTTTATACTACTTCTAGACTTCTAGTAGTTGCTTAGACGCTCACAGGCCCTTGTTTTTTTTCCTTTAAAATGTCCATGGTCGAGTTAGGCCAGGACACAAGCTACTCTTTTAATATTCAACACGTGAATGAATGTCTATTATACACACACCATGCAGACAGATCGTGACCAATGTTAGGGAGAGCTGTGAAGACAGATACAACAAGGGGAAAAGATAACTCCTCCACAGAGAAAAAAGACATGAACAGGATTTCTGAAGCGTTTCACATTTCCCAAAAATCCTGGTTGAATAAACTAGTGAAATTCGTATGCAATAGCTTTTTGCAGCTGCAATACAGGCTCAATGTAGAACTTACTAATCAATGGTGATCTCTCTACCCATGTCTACCAGTAACATCGCCAAAGTGCAAGGAGGAGAAAGAAGAAATTCCACATCATGAGATAAAACTCAACTACTATTGTTCAGCAGCTGCTGCTAATGGTTGAAGGGCTTTCATGGGGTTCAAGATGACTCCATCAATGAGCCCATACTCTTTAGCTTCCTTTGCACTCATGAAAAAATCACGATCAGTATCTTGGTTGATCTTCTCAAGGCTTTGACCAGTATGGTAGGCAAGGTACCCATTCAGATTTGCTTTGTGATGCAACATCTCATTAGCCTGGAAATCAGTACAAGCATTAGTTTAGGTGCAGGTGTTCCATTTGCCAATTTAACCACATGCTAAGAAAATAATGTAATACAAGGCCTTTATTTGCATGTGTGATCCATGTACCATGAAAATATAGGATTTGACATTATAACATCTCGAGTTGCCTGTTCATCGATGAGAAGCTGAAATGCGTTTACTGCACCAGAGTGCGAGAAGAAAATGAGATGATCCTTGATCAACTTGCACCCACAAGCTGGAAACTTAAGCTTCCAATGGGATTGAATGGCAAAATACATAGGTTTTGGTTCAAAAACTTTATGGAATCATTTCAGCACCAAAAGTTGTCCATGTTACCAGCTGTTCGGACATTTTCAAAATGAATTAAAAATTCAAAATTACCATCAATTTTCTATCATCAATTGCTGTACATGAATTTACCTTTTGTCAGTATATGGTACAAATTATATTGTTAAAAGGACCTCTTGCACTAAAATTTTGAGAACGCCCATTTTCAAGTCTAAAAGGCAAGTGATAAAACACGATCTACTAATCCAGAATAAAAGTTCAATACTCAAGCAAACTAACGTTAAGGGGAAGAATTTGGGGTTCACAGATGGAAACATATGAAATGTAAAAGTTGGTCCAGACCATAGCTTAAGCACTAAAAGCTTGAGCTTCGACTATGAGTTTATATTATCCATAGCTTAAGCACTAAAAGCTTGAGCTTCGACTATGAGTTTATATTATCCATAGCCTCTCTCTGTCATAGCTTCACTGTTGTGTAACTCACAATACAGTAATAGCATATTGTCCGTGGATTTGGTCAACATGGTTAACAGAGCATGCAGCAAAAAAATTAAAACTATTGATTTTGATCATGACAACAATTTTATAACATAATAGCTTCAAGTATATAGCATTATAACTAGGCCAAGTATCTATTTTTTCCATAGTCTTGAGTTTTTCCTCCCCTCCGCTCTTCTTTTTTAAGATAAGTGTTGCCTTTTCTCTTGCTGCTTATTGGTTACCCCATGGCCAATCACTGATCGGTGTACTCACTTAAGTACTTTGTGCCGACATGGGTGTTGAGGGATCACTGAAATTTGTAAGAGATTTAGAATTGCCTAAAATTGTAGATAAAATTTAACTCTTTGGAGATTTGAACTCATCAGTCATATAAGTGCATTCGACAACTCATTCTGATAATATCGTAAAGTTCCAAATTAGGAAATTGATATTGCATGATATTTGGAAAAGAGAGAGTATGAAAAAGAGAGAGAACTGGAGTGGAAACAGAGGAATTTTTTTTCCCTTTTAGAGGATGGAGATTCAAAAGTCATACCCAGGACCACGTCTCCAAAATGTTGCGGTCTAGAGGTAACATTCTTAAATAGGATAGTGTTGAATGAAAGAGAGTATGTTTACCTGGATGTCTATATCAGTTTGCCCACCTTGTGCACCACCAAGAGGTTGGTGAATCATTATCCTCGAGTTTGGCAGGCTATATCTCTTACCTTCATGGGAAAACAATGTCACGAGTTCAGAACACAGTGATACTCAGCATGAAGAAAGACTCTTCATCCATGAATGAGAAATTCAATTTACCTTTGGTGCCGGCGCTAAGAAGAAAAGCCCCCATACTGCAAAGTCGACAAACTAATTAAGAGAACTTATAAATTTTAAAACTAATTAAGACAGCAACACTTCCATAAACAGGGAAAATTTCAACTACCAGTTATTTATAGAAAATACAAACTAATTTAGGCCTCATTTGTTTGCACTTAATAGAAGTCTGAATCTTAACCATTCAGACCTCCCTTGGATATTAAGTGTGTTTGGTTTTTTACTTCACAACCACTTAATGGGTCTGAATAGGTCTGTATTAAGATCTATAACAGAGACTTAATTTCATTAAGATGCTATCATCCATATTCATTATTAATTGCCGCCATCGCCTACCATTATCAACTACCACCATGCCACCCACCACCACCCCATCATCCTTAATCATAGCCGCTACCATTGTCGACTACCACCACCCACCATCCCCACCACTCCCACCACCATCATTCTCAACGACAACCAACATCCACCTCAACTACCACAACTAACCACCCATCACTATAAACGATAATAGCTGGCACTGCCCATCATTATAAACTACTACCATCTTCCTCAATCACAACTACCACCACCACCACTATTAACTATCACCCACCACCACCATCCTCAATCATAATAGCTACCACTACCATTCACCATTAGCTACTACCCTAAACTACTACCATCAACCAAATCTACTACCAACCACCACTTTTAGTCGGCATTCACAAGCATTACCATCAGTCATCACCACCAGCAACTATTATATTTTAAAAAGCTATAGATTTTAGTGATGGAATATTAGATTAATTAGTATTTTATTTGAATTTTATGTTTATTAATTTTCAAAAAAACGTAATTTTATATATTCAGATGTTAAAAATCAAACAGTCTTAATCATTTAGTATTTATATCTTAATTCACATCTTAACATTCAGATGTGTATTCAGATTTAGATGTCTTAATCTTAATACACATCTTGATATTCAGATGTGTATTCAGATTCAGACATCTTAATCTTAAAAAAAACAAATGACGCCTTAAAGTCTCCACTTTAAATACTCAATCAATCAAACTGATTCCAAGTGCATTTGCTACAAACTTTGTAATGTAAACTTAGTGCAATCAACTTCCACAAGGCCATCCTTGTTTACAAATAAGAGGTGGTGGAGCCAATAAAAAATAACATTATCAAGCACTACATGTGCTCGGTGGTACCCAAGCCCAACTCTTGAATTCTTCCTATCACATTTCTTGACTAGCATCCTTAAGTTCAAATTGTCCCAATGTATTGGTACTTCCTTTTAACGTCATTTATGGTCAGAAAGAAAACTTTTAAGCATAGATGCAGCAATTTGACCTTCTACTCTCTGATCGCTGGCATCAGAGGAATGAGAAGCTATTATATATGATAAGTAAATAGCCTAATATTCAGTTCTAGCCATTGCTACTCCTCGCCCCACTTCTTTTTTACCCAGCCCCTCATCCTCTCCCATCTGAATAAGTCCAAAACAACCAACAAATTGCACCAACTTACCCATAGCTTACGTGGATTGTGCTTCCACTTTGTATGCTAGTTTAGTGTTTAAATAGGGATGGCAATGGGACGGCGTGGGTTCAAAAAAATATTTTTGAAATCGAAAACGGGGTGGGGCAAGTTGCGGTTGAAACAAATTGCTGAAATTTCAACTCATAGCTGACATGTCTGGACTTTGGGAAGATCCATTTGAGAGAACTCTTACATTTGAGAAAACAATATTTTTACAGCTTCTGAGTTTTATATTCTCAACCATTTTAGGAATTTTTTTTTGGTTGGCAACCTACCAGCCCGAACTTTTGACCTAGTGGCATGAATATGATTTGTTGTTAGTCAACAATTATAATTAAAGTATGGTTCCAGAACCAAAACCAAAACGGCAAAACGACATATTCATGGATTCAGTAAAATATTTTCCGATGTCAAAAAATTATTCTCCTTCCTCTTTCAAAATAAAAGTAGTTTACACAGATTCAAGTAGTTCAAATAAAATAATAATGTGATTTCATTTTAACATATTTTTAATATTTTACATAGTTGACCAATTGAGTAAGAAGCTAATTTATTAATTTTAATAAAACAAATAAAAAAGAACCAAATATTTAAATTTGAGAATATGCTTACAAGCTTTTAAATGAGAACTAACTGGAAACAATATGTTGAATGTAAAAGTTCTTAATCATAACTAATTGGAAACATTATGTTGAATGTATTAGAATCCAATTTTACTTTGTTAGTACAGATTTCTTCTCTTTTTTTTTTTTACTGATAAGAAATAAAACAAAATTGCATATTTTCCACATATTCCCTCAATAGATGAATACAATTTGAATTTCCAACTCTTTTCTGATTTTCGCAAAGATCTGAATTATTGCATTTATGTCGAAACGTCGTAAAAATATCTGACTTATCTCTTTCTCTGATACTTTGATCGTGTATGTTTAAACTTTTGTCATCAAATGGCATAAATAAAAGTAGGTTAAAAACAATTTCATCTGAAGTTCAATTTGATCATGTAAAAAGTTTCCACTGGAGACAGAGTCTGTTCACTCTTAAATACAAGACCCACTTTATAAACTTAGTTTATACCAAATAATACTTCTGTTCCTAAAAGGTCATCCTTTCAAATACATAATACTCACAGTAAACTACTCATATGTAGATAACAAATTAGAGGAAAAAAAACTAAGCAGGGCGAGTCAGCGTGGGTTTATGTGGGGTGAGGCGGTGCGGGTTGAAATTACAGAAAAACTCTACACGGAGTGGGGCGTGGTGGGTTGAAACCCACACCTGCCCCACACTGAGTCTCTGCCATCCCTAAAAGATGCCAAGCTAATTGATACTAGTATAAAAGGATTAGAAGCTAGTCAAAGTTCAAGCAAAAGTAAAGTGAAATGAATCAATTAAACCATAATATATGCATTTTATCACAGTTGAACAAACTGAAACCAACAAATCTACCATCCTCTCCTGCAACTTCCCCAGATGCGAAGATACATTGCCAGGCTGAGGGAACGGGGAACAAGAGCTCGAGTTATCAATATCATAGGGGCTGGAGGAACCCCTTGTACCAAGCAAAAGAAGTTACCATGATCATTTGGTTTTATGTCAGGAGATCTCTGGTGGAACTGAAATCAACCGGGTGAGGTCTCGAGGCTCAGACAATTTTAGAGCTAATCTTGGTTAAAAGGAAATAAATCAGGAAATTGAAATTGAAGGTCATAACTTTGAGAAATTTTCTAGGCTTTGGTGAAACAACTGTTGATGTTTGTTACTTTACCTCATAATTTTTTTTTTAAATTTCTTTTCACTTGTGAGCCTAAATATCTCTATGATTTATTAAATAAGTTTATAGATTTGGTACCTTCATTTTGCCTTCAACCTAAACTAATTGTAACTTAGGGTGCGTTTGGTATGTAGGAAAATATTTTTTTGAAAACTAAGTGCTTTTCTTAATTTCTGGTGTTTGGTTAGTTAGAAGAAAGTATTGTTTGGAAAATATATAATCTAGGCACACACTATGGGAGACTAAAATGGGTGAGGGCGGGGGGAGCGGAGCGGTGGGGTCCAAGGTCGAGGTCGAGAGTAAGGGTCTAGGTCAGATCGGGGTTCAAGGTCGGGTAAGGATCGGCGATGAGGGTCGGGTACGAAATCGGTAATGGGGGGTCAGGAACAAGGTTCGTGGTCGGGGTTCAGGGTCGGGGTTCGAGATCAGAGACGATGATGGGGTCAGGTTTGAGTCGGGATCAGTGACGGGGGTTAGGATCGGGATCGATGATTGAGGTCGGGATCCAGGTCGAGGTTCGGGTTCAAGGTCAAGGTTTGGGGTCCGGGTTCAGGTTTAAGGTTAGGGTTTGGGGTAGGGGTTCGAGATTGGATTTGGGACCGGGACCGGGATCGGGGTACAAAGACCTTTCCCCATACCCCAAAACACCGACCCCCGACCCTGATATCAATCCCGACCCAAAAAACTGTGTCCCGGCCCTAAATGCTGACCCCGACCTCAAATTTTGATCCCAACTTTGACCCATGATCCCGACTCTAATCCCAACCGCAGCCCTGAATCTTTAATCTGACAGTCGACCCCGACCCTCAATCCTGATCCCGACTCTAACCTCAGATCCGACTCAAACCCTGAACCAAACCTCCAATCTCGTTCCCAACCCCAATCCTGAACCGGAACTCGACCCATAACCTTGATCCCCAAAATTAACCCTGACCTGGAGCCCAATCCTGACCCCGATCCCAACCCTTGAGCCCAATCCTGACCCCGATCCCAACCCTGGACCCCAAACCCTTGACCTTTAGGTCTAAGTTATAGGCCCTGATGTCTCAGGGCAAGCAAAGGAGGGTGGGGGAGTTGGGGAAGATTGAAAGAGAGTTTTGAAAAATATTTTTCCTACTACGGGAGGAAAATGAGTTGATAAGGAAATATTTTTCAGAACATTTAAGTCAACCAAACATGGAAAAATTACAAAATATTTTTCTTCATATCCAACACGCCCTTAGTCATTGCATAGCATCTGTTAAGTTAGTTGATTGCATGTGAGACTTCATATAATGTGATGAAATATGATTAAATTATTTTGGAGATGTATAAGTTTATATATCATATTTAAATAATAGAGCTAAATCTGAAAAATACCACGCCCATATGTTTTTTTGACAAGGTAAGGGTTTTATTGATAAAAGTACCAAGATGGTACATAAGGCTACACCAGGATCAGACAACACCTATAATAGCATATTATCTGTTACAAGTTGCTTAACACATCCAAAAACTCCATATACTGATCTAGACTTTCAACTAAACATTTCTTGCACCAAAAAAATAAATTTTGAAGACAAGTATCTTTTATTCTAGCAATGTGATTCCTCTGGTCCTCAAAGCAAACATTGTTCCTTTCTTCCAAGATGGTCTAGAAAACGCATAGAGGGATGGTCCACCATAGTTGCTTCTGATTCCTTGATACCTTCTGCCCTTGCCAGTTGACTAGTAAAGATCTTATGTCTGGAGGCATAGTCCACGAAACACCACACAGATTCAAAAAAAGCTCCCAGCACTGTTTAGCAATTTTACAATGGATAAATAGATGATTAACAGTTTCCAACCCTTCTTCACATAAGTAGCATCTGTTACTTAGGCAGAATTCCCTTTTTTTCAAATTATCTTGAGTTAAATTGACTTCTCTGATAGCAACCCACCCAAAACAAGCCACTTAAACAGGTGCTTTGGTTCTCCATAACATTTTCCATGGCCAATTAGATTCAAATTTATCATTTTGTTCCTGGAGAAGATTATAACAGCTTTTGACACAATATCGCAGATCATTGCTTGCTGTCCAAACCATAAGATCCTCCTTGTCTTCCTCCACCACTGTTGTACCTAGTAATTGGAGTAATTGCCCCACTTCTTCCAACTCCCAGTCATTAAAGCCTCTTCTAGGATTTAATTGCCAACCATTAGTAGAATAGAACTCAGCAACAAAATCATCTTTATTCACAGAGCAATTGTACAGGTTTGGAAATCTGTTACTTAAGCTCATACCCCCTAACCATACTTCAGTCCAAAATTTGATTTTTTTCCATTTCCCCACTTCAGCTTTGTATATTGATGAAATTCATTCCACAACTTACTGATATTGCTCCAAATACTACCTTTTGTAGACTTATGAACAATTGCAGGCCTCTATGTATCTTTCTTCACATACTTGACATCTATGAGTTTCTTCCAAGTGCTTTCCTTTCCATCATTATATCTCCACAGGCATTTATATAATAAACTCTTATTATGCATTCTCAAATTTCTAACCCCCATGCCTCCTCCCTTCTTCACAGTCATTATCTTTTGCCTTTTAATCAAATGCATCTTCCTTTTTTCTGCATTTCCTTCCCATAAGAAATTACTCCTCATAGTGTTCAATCTTTTCTCCACACTAACAGGTAACTGGAACAAGGACATCAAATAAGTTGGAGTACCATCCAACACACTACAAATCAAAGTAAGTTTGCCTCCAAAGGGAAAATATTGCTTTCTCCGGGTACTCAGTCGGCTGGAACATCTATCCAAAACTCCCTGCCAGATCCTCTATTCATTTTTCATGGTACCTAGGGGAAGTCCAGTGTTGTGAAGAGCGTGAAGCAAGGAAAAGCGACAACCCCCATTTCGCTTAAAGCGAGAAGCGAAGCGCTCACTTTTTTGAAGTGAAGCGGAATTTTTAAAACAAAAATTTAAAATAAATACTGCATAGACAACACATGTAATTGTAAGCAAATGTTCAATACTTCAATATAAAGGATATAAAAATTAGAGGAAGGGCAATTTTTCTTTGTTAAAAACTGGGCAGAGAAAGAAGAACCCAAGGATTGGCATCAATTGTGAGAAAGAACTTAAGGTAAAAAAATAATTCGTCAATATTTCGCTGCTAGAAGAAGAAGAAGAAGAACCCTAGTCTAATGCTCTCAGTTGCTCTGCTTTAAAACCCTAGTCGTTGTTGTTCGTTTAATAAAAGACAGAACAGTTTCGTTTTTAATTAAATAGCCTGGGTCTAGAAGCGATGGCTTCCTTCGCATCGCATCGCTTGGTCGCTTCTCGCTTTTTAGTGTAAAGCGGTTGCTTTTTTATGCCTGAGTGGGTGAAGCGGGCACTGAGTCGCTTCGCATCGCTTCTCGCTTAAAGCGAGGAAGCGAGCGCTTTTTAAATCACTGGGGAAGTCCCAAATAGATTGTAGGTAATTTTTCCACCTTACACCCCATTACCTCTGCCAATTCCTTTATATGATGGTCTACATTTATGCTAAACAAACTGCTCTTTGCCAGGTTCACTCTTAAACCTAACACAGCTTCAAAGGCTAAAAGGATGCCCCTTAGATACAAAAATTGTTCTTTCTGTGCTTCACAAATCAGCAAGGTATCATCTGCATACAAAATGTGGGAAATATCATAGCTAAGACCACCCCTTCTGCTAATATTCAAGCCTCTAATACAGCCCATTGACTCTGTTTTCTTCAGCATACTGCTAAAAATTTCCATGACCAGCACAAACATATACGGGATAAAGGGTTCCCCTGCCTTATTCCCCTAGTAGACTTGAAAAACCTTGAGGACTGCCGTTGATAAGAACTGAAAATCTCACTGTGGAGATGCAGTAATCAATCCATCTTATCCATTTTTCCCCAAAATTCATTTGTCTCATGACTCCCGTTAAGCATGCCCAGTTAACATGGCCATATGCTTTCTCAAGATCTAATTTGCATAGCACCCTTGCCTTTTATTCTTGAACATATATTTCACACATTCATTTGCAATCCCGATGCATCAACAATCTGTCTTCCCCTTGTAAAAGCATTCTGATGAACGGAAATCAAATTCCCTATAACTATCTTGAGTCTTTCTGCTAGCAATTTAGCAATAATTTTATACACAGAGCCTAACTTCACAGTATTCCACACATCTTCCCTGACTATACTCCAACATTTCTGAAAAAAATGTAGGTTAAAACCATCTGGACCTGGTGCTTTATCTCCCTTAATTAGTTTTATAACCCCTTCCACCTCTTCTATTCCAGCAAATGATTCTCATCTTCATTGGGAAACAAACATAGCTCTCTTACCCTTTCCTCTACCACCATCAAACCCACTGGAACTGTATTCTCCTTTGAACTTGATCCCAAACTCCAGCAGTTTCCTCTCTCTCATACTTTTTACCGGGAGAAGGATTTCTGTGTTCAGAGGAAGATACTGATTTTTTTGGCCTTCCATCTTCAATTCGCAACAGTAAATCTAGCAATCTTTCGTCTGTTTCTATCGACTTAACACCCAATTGCTTGCTAATTTTTATCATGTTTCTTTTAACCCACGCTAAAATTTCCCGTTTGTTTAGCCTCTCCTGCATGCTGAAATTTTCTCCTTCATACCATGGAAGCATTAGGATTTCTGGAGCAGGTTCAAATGCCATCTCTTCTTCACTATCAGTCTGTATATGAAGCTCTGCTGGGACTAGGGGTGGGCATAAAATCCGAAAAATCGAAATCCGAACCGGACCGAATTAATTCGGTATTGAGGTTTCGATACTTCAGTATACCGAAATATCGAACAGTTAGAATGGATTGTGAAACATTAGTCATAAATTTTGTAATAAAAGACAGTAGCTTCTCCTTATGGAATGAGATGTTTGTCCATAATTTCTAGAATATAATGGCAAATCTAGGACAGCTCTCCTCTTCTACCTTCCGCCTATATCCCTTAATCAACTTCACATTGTTCTTGTTTCCTTTTGACCCTTCTTTCTGCTCAATAAAAGGCATAATACGCCAAGAAGCCCTTCGAGCTCCAATAACATTCTTGTAACCAACAGAAAGCATCGAATTTTGCAACTTTCTTCATACTCAACCATTTCTGAGATGCAATATGAATCTGAAGTTACCAAACAGAACAATGGGGCAAAGATTTTTATATCTCATTCCAATACATAGTTTTGTCTTGCTTCCTTAGTTTTATCATAGAAAATGATGCGCGCGTGTGAATCAAAATAACCTCCAATGCACATGTGCTATTCTAATTTTGTATGTTTCTTATGTATTTGAGGTGTTTATTTACCGAACCTTGTATGCAAATTTCCGCTCCTTCACCGAATCACCCATCGCCAGTGGCATTGCTTGTCACGTTAGATAGGGATGGTGCGATACCAAAACCGTACCGGACCGAAAAAGAAAATACCGAACCGTACCGAATTACTTTGATACGGTATTTGGTATGCATAGTTGATATACTGAACACTAAAGTACCGAACCGTAATTCATAAATACCGTACCGAAGTACCGAACGCCCACCCCTAGCTGGGACTTCTTCCACCCTCCTTGTATACTGTTCATATTCTCCTCCATGGAATTATAAATATCTACTTCATGTAGATTACCTTGAGGGTCCGCTTCCACTGGATTTAGCCAATTGCATGTTGACCCACTAATAAATCTCTCTACATCTTCACCTGTGTGGTTCTCTGTATGGCTTCAATTTCAATAGCTAAGGGATCGAAAGAATTAAAGACCAGGGGCTCCCATGAGACATCAGATATGTAGGTCTTTATAATCGGGTCATAAGCCTTGGGCCTATACGCCCATTTACCCTTTTGCCCTTCACTTAAATTAACCCTTCTCCTATATGAATTATTTTATGTAGGGCCTTTCCCCTGCCTGCATGGGCCAAGTTGTTAATGGGCCTTTTATTTTTATTATCATTTTTATCCAGATGAACATTTAGCCCAATCATGTCAACATTATCTATACCCCTTATTTCACCTGACACGTGCTGAGAATCTTCAATAATAGTAACCAGCCCCTTTAATTTCTCTATATCACGCGTGATATTAAATTGCTCCTTGGGAAGCTGCTGCGTCTCCTTGTTTCCTTCATGGGGTTTCTTTGTCAACTGTGCAACACTTCTGCGGCATTCATCATTGCGGCGGGGCTCAATAACATTCCGGCGAGGATCCATAACATTCTGATCAGATTCTTCCACCCAAGACTATGTTTCCACCCATAGTGGTACCCTAAAAACCATGCCAACAACTTCCAGTTCTATTGTTGCCGGAATTTCAATCCCAGAGAACTTAACACAGATTCTTGCCCATCTCAAATGTCTTCTAGTCTTGGTATCTTCATCAATATCAACAAATCCTCCAAAGCGATCTCCAATAGTTTTAAAGATGCTCTCTGACCACATATGAGATGGAAAACCCATTAATTTAATCCATATGTGATCGGTTTATAATCTTTCCGGTAACAAATTGAAACAGTGGACTACCATTCAAGATGATTTTCAGCACTATTATACATCCATTTCCTCATCTTGATTCTCTCAGCTTCTGTTCTTGGCAGGAACTCGAACAAAAAATATTCACTATTTACTTCCTTGACTATTACACCAGCCAGAATTTTCCATGTCTTGGATGCCCATTGTTTCAGGTCACTGCAGTTCAGAGAGTATTGCATAGAGCACCTAAATGAACCTAAAAGACACTTTTGCAAGTATCCCACTCTACTTTTAATTGAGGATTTATCAATACAGAACTGGTGAGATTTCAAATCAGTATTCTTCAGGACCTTGACATTATCCTTAGGCCAATCCTCTAACCGAGCTATCTGCATATAGCTCTCAACCCTTTTACTCTTTTCAGCTCCAACCTTAGGCACTTCTCTTTTCTCCATAAATCTGGTGATCTTTTTTGCATAATCAATCCGACATTGTCACCAAATTCTGTAATGATTATGGTCGACTTACTCTTACCCTTCACTGCTACCAACCTGATAAATCTACCGATATTGTTGAAGTTTAGGTAGATGTGATATGCGTATAATTGCCTCTGATATTTCCAGCTTTTGCATACTTTTCCTTTCACCTCTGAAGCCTCCTTCATGCAACGACATAATTCCTTTAAGTTGTATCTATCCAGAGATACTCTGCTGATAAAGTTGTTGCGTCTTTCCACCACTTTGTACCAATCATCACTGAGTTCCCCTATCTCAAAAGATTTCTGCCCAGCAGTGAAAAAAAGATTTATCCCCATACTCCCTTATTCCACTTCTCCACATTCACTTTTCACGTCGCCGTAAACCAGGCTTAAGTTACTCAGTGAATGTAGATTAGATGAAACAAGGTAAAAAGATGGCTTAAAAAGAAGGGAAACAAATATAACTGATGACTAGAGAATGGTAATTAGGGAGAAAGAGAAAGCAAAAAGTCATATTTAACCATTGAAACAGCAGTACTATGTCCAGTGGTACTCTTAACTTTGACTAGCAGCAGCAAAGAAGGGTGAGAGGTAATACATAAAGGGAGTGTAACATTAGGTTTAAGAGTTTATTCCCATTTTACCAAAAGATTCTGGCAGTGGTCAAGGATACCAAATTCAGGTGCAATACCAAAAACAAAAGGACAATAGTTTGCAGCAAGTTTTATGACTAATCGTCGTTTTCTTTCATTGTTGATCACCTTACTATCTTGTTATTTTTATTCTGCTTTTATACGGCTTTTTGGTACTGTCCTTTCTTGTCTATATTTTCATTAATGTGGTGCTTATGCTTTCCTGTTGGAAACAACCTCTCTATCCTCACAAGGTAGGGGTAAGGTCTGCGTACACACAACCCTTCCCTGACCCCACGGTGTGGGATATTATTGGGTATGTTGTTGTTGTTGCCATAGGGACGGAAAAAATCATATTCTAAAAAAAGATACATAAAGTGCAAAAGTAAAGCAAATCAAATCAGCACCTCGCAGCGAGTCCAACACAAACGGTGGAGACATCAGGCCGAATATGCCGCATGGTATCAAAAATGGCCATTCCTGATATAATAAAATGTGGATGAAACTTGGTGAATCGTGAAATAAAACAGCACGTTAAGATGGTGCCATAGTCCAACTCTATGCAACATAAGCTAGAAGTTAGAATAGTTACAGAAGTAGGTAATAACAAATGAGTCTGATTGGGAACACTTGAAAGTACCTGCTGTAACTGACCCTCCTGGAGAGTTGACATACATGACAATATCCTGTTTAGTAGATTAAGGAGGTCAAAAGTTGGTTTAGGGAAAATATAGAAGCAATAATAAAAGGAAAACAAAAGGATGTAATGCGGAAGTTTAGTAATAAAAACAGTGGAAAAAATAAAATCTTATTAAGGATGCCCCTACAGACAAGTTACACAATTACTTGCTGTAATGATGCAAAGCTGCACGGTAAAAGTCAGAGAATCTCAGCATGCTAATTGTAATAGAAGGTCGCTTTACTTCTTCTTTTTTTCTTATTTAATACAAGGCAAGCTTTTTACCCCATTTGAGACGGAGCTGATCAAGGGTGAATCCTTGTAAGGCATCATGAAAGAGCTTCGAGTATCAAAAGATGCAGACCAAGAGAAATAGGAGAAGGTGGAAATTCCACATCATTCCCTTAAATTTGCTCGCCCATTGGCTACATATACAACTATGGCCTTAGTAGGTTGGATCCATACTATATGTGGCATGTCATTCCAAGTATTCCAGCTCGGAAGCTACAAGGACTCCAGAAGTTGTCCAAGCAACGAAGCATAGACAGAACATATGTGGTCAACGAAATCACAAAAGAATTAAACTGACAGAAAGCATTAATACCTATGAAGAAGGAATGCTTCAAGCAGATTCTCATTCAGATATATTCCACAACATCCAATACTTAAACTAAGACTATCCAATGTAAGAGGAGGGGGGATATAAAGATACGGGTCCAAAAATATACCTTTGTTGGATCAACAGCGTCAAGATAGAGAAGCTGCGCAACTATAATATTTGCCATATCATCATCAACTGCCCCACCACATCGTATGATCCTCTAAGATTCAACAACACATCAAACTAAGTTTTAGCAACTACAAGTTTCTTATAGCATAGTAAAATTTAGCAAGTACATCAAACTTTGCAGTCAAAACTGAAGAAATAATAAGGAAAAAGAATCCATACATATTGGAAGAGCTGGCTGATCACACTCATAAACCGCTCTTGCACCATTGGAGGTGGTCCTTGACCTTGGGCATAAGCAGGAAAATAGGGCGATGATGGAACTTGCAAGTCATCTCTGCAAATGTCGTACACCAAGCAGATGTGTAAGAAATAACTTCTTTCTATGATATTCTTAAGAACGATAGCACAATTAAGTCATTAACATCAGATTCTTAACAATTATGAGACTCAAAAGTCAACAGGACCGATTTTTTTCCCTCGCCATCTATGAAATATAGACTCTTCATTTTCCCAGACATAAATGGATATGTACAACCAGTTGTTAAAAGAAAAAATCTCTGATTCCTGAATTAAAAAAACCTGCTAAGACTTTAAGCATATCCATGTCAGATTTTTATCTGAATTTGTTAAAGATATTCGAAAGACAATATAACACATCCTGTTTTAAATTCAATCAGAAATTGACTTAAGAGAATCACTTTCTTTTATTAAATAGTTTGCTAGTTCCGCTTCTTCATGAAAAAAAAATGAACAGTCAAATAGTAATATGTTAGGATCGGGAACCAAGATAGTGTGGAAATAAGAATACAGCGTTATAAAAATGATAATAATAAAGATGATAAAGAGACCAAGAATTTAATGCGGTTTAGTCAATGCGACCTACGTCCACAAGCGGAAAAAAGAAAATTTACTATACCGACAAGAGTATAAATTAGAGTAGACATTGTAACTAATCTCCATAGGTGGATTTATAGGGGAAATTATGGGGCATGTGAACCCATGGTCTTTCCGCAAAATTAGATATTCTATGTACATATTTTTTTAAAATTGGTATAGATATTAACGGTTGGCACCCATGCTTCAAGAAGGTTGAATGATGCACTTGGTTAAATTGAGTTATTTACCAAGAGGATTAGGGATCAATTCTTACTTAATACATTTTTTCTCCTTTTTTAGTAGTGCACCAATGTACTAAAAATCCTAGGTCCGCCTCTGCTAATCCCAAATACTCCGAGAGAATAACCTCAAGAAAACACTCACAAAGAAATCCACAAGTGTTTCCTAAACAACTCACGGAATACTCTTTATTAGAAAGAAGACACTCTTAAAGTGTTTCTTGCTCTCTTAATTGGTATATTAAAGTAAGAAGAATTACTCTCCTTTTATAGGAGTAAAATTAAACTCGAGCTCCAAGTTGAATAAAAACAAAAGGAAAGAAAAGTCCAAATAATTTCTCCACCATATGAACCATTCTTTGGCTCCAAGCAATATTGTCAGCCAAAACTCCAAAAGGCACATGCCTAATGCTAAGAATAGGATGGCCAGCGATGTAACTTCTATAAAAGCCAAAAGATGGCCACATTTGACATTACAAATTTTCAACTTAGCCTAATTTTGACTGACATTGTAAACTTGTTCCAACCTCTTCGCAAAAACACTTATGGACTAGATCATTATTCATAAATGTCAATCAAGTTCAAGTAGCTTGGCAACTGGAAGAGGCTTCAAAGAGGCTTCATGAACATATTAGCATTGTCTTTAGTGTTGATCTTCTTAAGAGACTTTTCCTGCCAAAGAGATCGAAGAGCCAACAAGTTATTCCTGGTCCAAAAGAATTATTTAGCGAAGGTTTTTGGAGAGATTCGGCATGTAAGATGTTAAGCCAGTGAATACCTCTTTTACTGCTCATTTTAAGTTGTCACCTACTTAGTCACCGCAATCAAACGAAGAAGAGAGACATATGACACAAGTACCTTATTCCATTGCAGTCAGCAATATTATGGACACAATGGTTGTACACGTCCGGACATTTAGTAAGCTAATATATGGCTTGCCCTAAAAAACACATGGCTATGAAATGGATTTTCAAATACTTGCGAAGTACTTCAAACACATGTTTGGAGTTCGGTCAAATACTAACACTCTGGTTGGTTTTGTAAACTTAGATTATGCACGTGATCTTGACAAAAGAAGATCACTAATAGGCTACATATTATGCATTGGTGGTTGTGCTATCAGTTGGAAAGGGAGAATACATCATTTATCTACAACCTAAGCAGAATATATTAGCGACCAAGGCAATCAAAGAATGTCGGTCTATTTGCTGAATTCAGTTTACACCAGGGTGGCATTATAATTTTATGTGACAATGGAAGTATCATTGGAGAGCAGGCAAGCAGGCCTATGTTCTTCACTATATCTTATCTTGATTCAACACAAAAAAGGGGCATACACCAAGATACCCATTTTTCTTCCCCTATTTACCTTGCCCATCAACAAAATAAACCATTATAAGAATAACCGAAAATTAATGGTGGAAATTAACCAAATTATTTCCAACAAAATATATGAATAAACGGAAACTAGGGGGAACCTTATAGACCAAATCCCAGTTGGTGAAGTAATTCCAGAATCCCAGTTGGTTCCAGAATACACGGCCTTCACTGTTCTCTTTCCCCGATTCTTCACCTTTAAATTCCTGCGCAAAATCAATAAAGCAAAATCATTAGAGAAAGTGTTGTCGTTGTTCACATTTACATAAGTAAGCATATACGAACTCAGCTAAGTACCTGAACTGAAGGGTCTTAAAGGGGAGGGTATTAGGGTAAGCTTCAGGAATAGTAGAGGAATCAGAAGAGAAGTTGAATATAGAGATAGAGGAAGTCGTGGCCGCGCACGAATGGGCCATTTTTCTTGGATTTTTAGAGAGAGAAAGAGGGAATATTTGCCAAAGTTCAGAGGAAGGAAAGGATAGGTCTTTGAGCAAGAGCTTTACCAACAATACCGGAGGTGCTCTTTCTTGCTCAAACGGGAATTTAGAGAAAGTTTGAGCATATTGTTTAACCCAAAATTAATTTTACGATAAAATAATTAAATTTATATTTAATGAGGTCACTAGCAATATAAATTAAAATTTATTTGAATAAACCATAGAATCAAGCTAAATGAGCAATGAATAAAGCAACAAAAATAAACAAGCAAAAGGAAGAATAATGTTTTTGAACTTCGTAACAATCCACAATGCTTGTAAAGTGTGGTCCATAATGCTTGTAAAGTAAAGAAAGATTGACTGCTAGCCTGACCGGAATACGGTAGCTTTGCATAATGAGTAAGTTAAGAGAAAACTAAGTGAGTTCCAAGTAAAAGGCAGTGTGATATTTATAGCCTAAGTCTAACGTTCACATACTTATCTCACTTCTACACGTAGCTCTAAGTTGTTAATAACTACCAAGATACTCGCCGATTATGGGAGGAATATCAGGTGTAGTGGATATGAGTGGATCCTTAATATCTCGGGGACGACACCAAGTCAAATCCCAAGTTATTACTTTAGTGATGGATCTCTTGAACCATCTTTGAGGCACTTCACCAGGACATGCCTCTCGTATCCCCCGGAAGAAGTTACCGAATCAGAGACACTTCCTATGGGGACAAAATTTCGGTATCATTTTATTCCCGAGATAAACATATTTCAAGCAATATCATGTCTTCATGTGATTTATCCACGTGTCAAAGCCAGATTTTACCAATACAAATAGCCCTCATATTTTTTGAATAATTCTCAAGAAATGTCCTGAAGTGGTATGACGTTTGGCGTATCGCAGAAGGATTTTGGCAGGATTTACGGCGCAATCGTCATTATTTTTTAATTTGAAAAGACATCTAGCCAGTATCATTTAAAGTCCCAGATACGTGGTGGGTGTTAATGGGTTATGACGTTGCAACGGTTACCAAGGTCATAATGACCACGCCTATAAGAATTGTCTTCTTCCTTTGTCCTTGTTACCTTTTACCCGAACTTCGTATCTAAAATTCCTCAAACCCTATATTGTATTTCTTAAGAAACCTTTGACGTTCTTACTTCTTATTTTTCCTCAAATTCTCATCACAACTTTCAATGGCTTCTCCAAATGCTTCAGCTAATGTTCATGAAATAACCTCCACCAATGAGGTTGTCGTTGTTGCTCCTCTACCTACGACCATCGCGGCCATAGAGGATATGATGGTGGAAGAACTACATGTTCTTACTAGAAAATGCAGGGATAGCAAACCTCCCACGATGGCGGGAGACGGATCATTGGCCCCCGCTGACAAAAGCAAAGAGTTTCCGACCACCATGTCCTGACGGTAGTGGCAATCCCCTGCTAGGAAGGACAGAGCTACCAAAGCTTCAGATGGGCGCAAGAAGGAACAGAACGAACCAATAACTTCTGAGGTTCTTCTGGAGATGCTTCATCTTATTGGCCATGTTGGCTACAAGAGCACTACTCCGAAAAATTCAATGAAAAGCTTTTTGCTAGCTTTACAAGAGAAGCATTTTTTGGTCCTAAGAGATTGTGCCTAGGAAGGTAAGGTTCTGTCACGACCCCAAATTCCCACCTTAGGATGTCGTGATGTCACATAATCTCTAATATTAGGTAAGCCTAACATACATTGAGAATTAGCAGAAATAACAACTTAGATATCAAATTAAACTGTTAAATTGTCATAATAAAACCCAAACGGTACAACTGTCAAATATCTCCCAAAACCGGTGGAACTAAGTCATATGCTCTAATAGAGGTATACTTAGAATCTCTGAATACAATAATGTTTTGAACTGAAAGTAAATAGTAGTACAGCCAAAAGCAAAGGTGGCTCCGAGGCCTGCGAGCGCCAAGCATGTTTAGCTTGAAGTCTCCAAAATAACTGATCAAAATCACCAGTATCCAATATGAACGGGTGTACCTGGATCTGCACAAAACTATGCAGAAGCGTAGCATGAATATACCATAACGGTACCCAATAAGTATTAATCCTAACCTCGATAGAGTAGTGACGAGGCCAGGTCAAGACACCTACTAGACGAAGAAATTGAACATAATATAATAAATCTGGTAACAGAAGATAAAGGCGATTAAAGAACAATAAAGCAATTTATCATTACAGGGCTAGCATCGGAAATAAAGCAACAAATGACAACAAGAGAGTATATGTGATAAGAAAGTAACCAATTATAATCAAAACACAAATGGAAAGAAATAAGGAAACAAGAACAGCAACCGTTCAAATCATCAAGCCTTTCCAACATAGAATGTACAACAAGAATCATAACGAGGTGTTACGCCTCATACTCACATTTCACAAGTCACAATCACAATCTTCCTTATATCTCCACGTGAGCCTTGCATTTATATTTTAAAAGTATTTTTCCTGAAGTAGTTACACGCGCTTTAGCCCCATTATCTCACTGCGACTTCAAGTAATTCTCTTACTAGCAACATCTGTATGAATCTCACCTTATCTCGTCACATGCACATCAACCCCTCTCCTTATACCGCCGCATGCACATCAATACCACAACACAATAAATCAACTCGCACCACACGTGCCCATATGCCTCAACAATTCCAAAATCAACAATACCAATGCCACCACAACATATAGCCCAAGGCTCAACCACAATGTGTACAAGAATCTCAATAGCAACAAAAGGGATGAAAAACAATTCAAGAAGGAAGATATCTCAAAAATTAACAGCTTCAACCATAATGTGGCAATAAATTTTACAACTACAACTTCAATAATTGTACAATGAGGATATTCCCATGTAATGACGACTTCCAATTTAAGTACATGATATAAGCTTAACAATGAAAGAGATGGCATGAAATAGCGACTAAGTCTAAATGCATGAGAATAACTCAATAATAGAATAAATGGCATGTAATAACTACTACAAGTAAATGCGCATGAGAGTAACTTGACGATGGACACTAGAACATGTAATGACAATTTCAATTTAAGCATGCTAAAATAAAATTGACAACGAAAGATGGAACAAATAATAATAATTTTAATTAAGTGCTTATAAGTAACCAAGAGTCTAAATCGGTCAAATACCACAGATAAGCCCGTGTACACACACGTCACCTCATGTACACATCTTTCACATAATCTGATTAGTACAAGCACCCCAACCGTAAGGGGTAATTTTCCTCCACACAAGGTTAGACAAGATACTTATCTGAAACAAGTTAAATCAATCCACTAATAAGCTCTTCCCACGCAATCCAGCTCCGCACGACTCGCATCTAGCCAAAATAACTTAATAGCTTAAATAAAACTCGTAGGAAGCAATTTCGGATAATAAAAATTCGATCTTTAAAGAATATTAAAAAAAGCCAACTAAAAAGTCAACCCCGGGACCGCACCGCGGAACCCGACCAAACTCATAAATGTTGAACACTCATTCCGATAAAAGTCCTACCATACCAAAATCATCCAATTCAGACCTTAAATCAACCCTCAAATCCTCATTTTATACTTTAGGAAATTTTTTACAAAAATCCCCAATTGCTCCAATTCAAACCACTAATTAAATGATAAAAGTAAAGATGGAATCATGAAAATGAACAAATCTGAGTGAAAAACACTTGTCCCGATCCAAACCTTGAAAATCCCCTCCAAAATCACCCAAAACCGTGCTTTCTAACTCAATATGTGATAAATGAAATAAAACCCTCGTCCAAGCTTTAATCTGCCCATATATTCTGCACCTGCGGACCAGCAGTCACATCTGTGACTCTACATCTGCGAAAAACAATCGCAGATGCAACCTCACTAAACACTCAGAAATTTCACTTCTACGGACCTAAAGGTGCGTCCGCTTTTGCGGACCTATACGTGCACATGCTCTTCCCCTTCTGCGGACCAACTACCGCACCTACAGCCCCTCACCAACATCCCAAATTATGCTTATATATACAAGTAGCCGCTTCTGCCGCCCAACTATCGCAGGTGCGAATGGACTAGTTCTCAGCAGGCTTCAGCAATCCTTCAAGTCTCCAATTGGTCGGAACTCAACCTGATACATACATGAGGCCCCCGGGACCCCCTTCGAATATACCATCAAGTCCCAAAATACAACATGAACCTACTCGAGGCCTTAAATCACACCAAGTAATATCAAAACTATGAATTGTACCCCAATTCAAGCGTAATGAACTAATGAATATTTCCAAATTCAAAACTTGTGTCGAACAAGCCTAAACAACTCCGAATGACCTCAAATTTTGCATGCAAGTCCCAAAATGACACAACGAACCAATACCAACTCCCGGAACTACAATCTGAATCCGATATTAATAAAGTCAACCCTCGATCAAACTTATCAACTTTCCAAGCCTTTAACATTCCAACTATCGCCAAAAAGCACCAAATCAACCTACAGAGCTCTGAATCAACATCCAGATATACGCCAAAGTCTACTATTACCATACAAAGCTATTGGAACCATCAAAATTCCATTCTGCAGTCGTATATACAAAATTCAAACTCCGGTCAACTCATTTTTTTACTTAAGCTTCAAACTTTGAGACTTAGTGTCCCAATTTGCCCCAAAACTTTCCCCAAAACCAATCCAATTGTTACACCCATGTTTTCATCGTGAGAGTAAGTCGTAAGTCAATTGATGTAAGCTCAGAAATAAGATTATATTTTGAAGCATATAAATTAAGTTAATCATGTTACCTTGGAGGTTACAAATATTTAATATCATGAATAATGAGTATCAATAGGTTTGGAAAGCTTAGAAGCTAAACCAATTGAAGAAAATAAGTTTCGTCGAAAATCGACGAGTTCGGAACGTTATAACATGTACTTTAGGGTGAGACTATGGCTCATTACATGATAAGGAGGTTATGCTATGACTTAATTTTGTCGTATGATAGTCGTGTGCTACGTTTTGAAGTCAAGCAAGTTATGGAACAAAAGTTGGCAAAGGTCTTCACAAGTTACATTCATAAATTTGTTGAAACTTAGGTCAAATGTAGATGAGTTTTTCTCCCAATATACTTGGAATTAGGGTATGGTATAGCTACCAAATTTAATATCTACGAGTCTAGTTTCTAACACTTTTAACCGTTTGTCAATACGACATCGGAGTAGAGAGATATATGCATTTTTGCGAGACTGCGCAGGCTGCTAGGTGACAAGTAGGTGTGTCACCTACTTGGTTAAATGAGAGCCCAAAAAGAAGAAATTTCGGGTCGGACAAAGAGCTTATTTAAGGGCTTATCTCCTGCAATATAACCCTCATTATATATCACAAACAACCAGACCTAAACCCCTGCAAACTTCCTCCCAAAAATTACCCACAAACCCTAATTAATTTTCTCTCCCTTTCAAGTCCTAATTGGGGGTAAAACCTAGAATTTGAAGAACCAAGATAAGGGTTGAGTTATCCAAAAAATAAGGTACGTTATTCACTTGTAACGGAGTGTTTTGTGGACTGTTTTATGTTGCTGTTGGGCTGCATATTTCACTAATTTTGTGGAGTTTTGGAGGAGGAAGTTTGTGGAGAAAACCCATATAGATGTATGGTGGTGAGCTGGTCATTCGTCGTAATATTTCCGGGTCGTTTGACACTACTATGGTGGTCATTTTGTGTATGAAGAGATTGCGGTGTGTTGGGTTGTTTTGTAGTATTTTATGGTCTATATAAGGCTGTAAAATAATGTATATATGTTTTTTGTTGTTGTGTTCTTGTGTTGTTGGTGTTATATTGAATTTGGAGAAAGTAAGGATTATAGGGGAGATGTTGCCCGTTTTTATACAAGATAAGCTTGTCGTTCATTGTGCGATAGTTGTACCTTTCGTAACTTAATGATAGTATTATTATCGTTGTTGTAGATTGAGGTGTGAAGAGGCGAGTTCAACTTGGTGAGTAGAAATATTGTGATAAGGTATGTTAAGGCACTTCCTTCATTCTTTTGAAATGACCTAAAGTGAAACGAACATAAACGATACACTATTTCATAATGAATCTACTCCTAGAAACTAAGGTGGTCAATGTTGTTCTTTCCTTACAAAGTTATTCTAAGAAACTATGTATCATCCTTGAGTCCTAGTGAAGTTCAATTCATGGTATGATGTCCAAAATGTTAATAGAAGGTGCAACTACCTTACGTCACTCCAAAAGGTTTAGAGCGTGATTCCAGGAGTCCAGCATGCATTATATATAGTATCTATTTTACTCTAACGAGTCGTGCTATAGTCGGCCGGGTACGGCACCTATTGTGCAACCACTGATCAATTGGGTTTTACCGAGCTCCACGTGGTCGAGTACGATTCTACCGAGCCTTATGATGGCCGGGTATGTTTTTACCGAGTCCTCTTCGAGGCTGGGTGCGATATGATGATGATGATGCCCACAGAAGCTGATGTTTTTAAAGATTATGTATATATATATATCACGCATTTCATGTCACTATCTCTTAGAGGCACTCAGATGCTACATGTTGTATCTCATATATCTCTCTTTACATTACTGTTCTTATTTATGCTTTTCTGCCTTACATACTCAGTACTTTCTTTTTACTAACATCCTTTTTGCCTGGGGACGCTGCGTTTCATGCCCGCAGGTCCCGATAGACAGGTTGACCATCCTCCTAGTAGGCTATCAGCTCAGCGGAAGGTGTTGCTGCACTCCACTTGCTCCGGAGTTACCTATTTGGTCAGTATGATTAGGATATGTATTGACTGGTATGGCAGGGCCCTGTCCCGACCTTTATGATGTGTATGTAGTCTTAGAGGCTTGTAGACAGATGCCAGGCACATGGACACTTGTATGGCCTTGTCGGCGTATGTTTTGAGTTGACAAATGATCATGTCAGCCTTATAGGCCTTTATGTCACATGTATAAGTTTCTATATGATGCTAGGTCGTCCTATTTCTAGTATTTGCTTATGTTTTATTTTCGTTATGTCATGATGACCTTTTTGGCACATTTACCCATGATAGTACGATAAGAAAAATATGTTACGTTGGTACTCGGTTGAGTAAAGTACCGGGTGCCCGTCACAACTTTCCGGTTTGGGTCGTGACACCAACTACTTCGGCAAGTAACATAACCACAAATGAATATAGAAGAGGTAATAAATAGGGGAACATGACTACAATATACAAAGCGATTGGCCGGGTCGTTACAGGTTAAAGCTTTCTTACCTAAGACAGGTGAATCACCTACCGAAAAGGCTTCTTCTTCGTGTTCACCTACCCGTTCACCCTTGGATTTAAGCCGACCATATATCCGATAATAAAGGACCCTTACAAAGTGTACATCATCTGCTTAGGTCAGGTTTGGAGAGGGGTTTATTTGGTGCGGAGGTTTCCCCAAAAGTTATTGCGGTCCTGATGCCTTTAACTTGGATTATAGCACCGATAGTCCCAGCTCCATCCGCAACTATGGAAGCTCCAACCCCTTCTTGAGACGGTTCCTCCGCAAATGGTGGTAAGCTTTGTGTTACATAGAGGTTCTTGGGGAGTGGATTTGTCGGGGCTGGAAAAGATGCCAACCTCAAATTGTGAATGATATCGAGCTGTATTTCTCCAAGTATGCTCTTTTTACTACACTAAGTCTTGCATTTTTCTCTGATTTCAACATTCAAGAGATTTTTCCTTTTGTTCATGCAAGACCATGCGATGTCATTCTAGATTTCAGAGAGGATCAGTCATTATAAGAGGAATAATTCGGAGTTGACTGATCTTGTGGAGACCGATAAAGTCGAGGTTGAGAAAGAGTATTTCGACAGGACGGCTCATAAATCTCGGGTAAAGAAGATGGAGGAGGAGATGGAGAAAATGAAGTTTGAGCTTTCCCAGTCTACCGAGAGGGTGTTTCAGCTTGAGGAAATACCCGGTGAAAAGCTAGCCCTCTTGGATTGAGTTATTGCGCAACGTGGCATCCTAGATGCTCACCTTTGTGATGTGGAGGAAAAAAGAAGCGCCCTTGACGCACAATTTGGAGCTTCAAAGGCTGAGGAGAAGAGGCTCAGACATGAAAAAAGATAAAGTTGTCTCTAACCTAAGGGACTTCGAACTTCATGTCGAGCTTACCCGGCATGTCATGCTTTTGAAATTCGACTCAAAATGCTCAGGCGGGTTCGTGATATCGATCTAAACCTAGATGAATAGATAAGAGAGGCCAAACAAGCATGTAGAGCTACTCAACTTAAATTGGACTTGGATGATATTGACAATTACTCCTCCGAGGATGACTTTGGATCCTAGCGTTCCACGGAGTAATGCGGTGAAGGGGTTGCTGATATCCCTTTGACTTCTCAAGTCGTCCCTCCTTTGGGTAATCCTACAGTCTCTTCCATTGCTCCCTTGGACCCGTCAACTTCTTCCTCTCTGATAGATGCCCGGGCTGATATGCCGGACATACCTTCCTCTAGTAGACGTTGATGAGCCCATGTACTGGCCAATAACTAGTTTACTTTAGTATTTCTTTATTTTTAGGTTCTTAGAAGTTTATTTTTGGGAAATCCCATGAGTATTTCGGGATACTATATTTTAAGCCTTTGGCCAGCAAATTATCATTTTACCGCATTATGTAAAAAGAATGCTTTGTTTTATTCTTTATTCGGCTTATTGAAGTACTTTGGTTTTCAATAATGTGAGCAGGTTTCAACGTTCTTGATTGAAACAAAATTTTTGCGTAGGGGGATGACGTATCATCCCGCCTTAGGCATCAAATTGATTCGTACCATAAACCCTTAACATAAAATGAAGATAGCTCTTAGATGAACGTGATATTATTGTCATAAATTTGTAGGGGCTCCTGGGCCCAAGTACATAGGTTGGAAGTGAGGGTGACCGGACCCGAACATAGAAATACAATTTAGAGGGTGATGGAAATGCTATACAACATCCTAAAAATGACTTATTTAGACCTATATTGTGATGATGGGGCCGTCTTGATTGCCTGAGCCTAAAGGATGCCTTCCGGTCACAGTTTTGTTCTAGAACATCTTCTAGTGGTGTCTGTTTCGAGTCTCGAACTTGTCCTTGCAACTTTGAATTCTGCATGACATTGTCCCCTAGTGTGCAAACAGTAGACACTATCATTAAATCAATAGACTGAGTATCTTTTGTAGGGCGCTTGGACCTTTGAAATTTCTCTCTTGATGGTCTTGTTCCTGCAAAAGGAATCAAAAAGAATGAGGGAGGTTATTTTTAGATGGCACCAAACCATTTTTAATCAAATATTGCTTCACTGTGATCGGGAACTCTTTGAGGTTCCAAATGTTTTACCAATAGTCAGTGTAGTCATCATTCTGTCTGGGTAGGCTTTTTGCCTACCATCTAAAATATTAGTACATATATGAGAAAAGTAATTTGTAATGTATGCATGAAGGGAGGAAGACAAATCGTCGCAGTTCTAGAAGTAGAAGCGCTTGGGATGAACCTCATTCTAGTTCGACCTACAGGTTTCTTGTCCAACTCTTTGAGCTTGTAAGATCCTTTCCCGATTACTTCTGTGATCCAGTATGGTCCGTTCTAGTTGGGTTAGAGCGTTCCTATATTTGGCTCCTGCGTTGCTGAGAACATACTTTAGAGTACATAGTCCCCATTCTTGAAGTGCCACAGGTTAGCTCTTTTGTTGTAATACTTTTCGATCTTCTGCTTCTGGGCATCCATTCGAACTAAGGCAAATTATCGCCATCCCTCGAGCAAGTCTAATTTCATGGCCAATGTTTTGTTTTTGGCTACCTCTGTAGCATGAGCGAACCTTAGAATAGGTTCCCCTATTTCTACCGGGGTGAGTGTTTCAACATGATATACCTGGGGAAAGGGGGTTTCTAGTGCTGGATTTCATTATTGTTCTTTAAGCCCCAAGTACTCCGAGCAACTCATTCGCCCAATTTCCCTTAGCCGCTTCTAGTATCTTCTCTAATGAACTCATCAAGATGTTGTTGGATGATTATGCTTGTCCATTTTCACTTAGGTGGTTAGGTGTGCAGGTAACCCTCTTGATCTTCCATTCCTTGGAGAACTCTATTTTTCTTGTAATGACTTATGGCTCGTTGTCACAGGTTACTTCCTTTGGCACTCTGAATCTCCAAATAATGTTGTTCCATATGACGGTTATGATTTCCTTTTCTCGAACCTGAGTATATACACATGATTCTACTCACTTAGACAAGTAATTGGTAAGGATCAAAAGGAACTTTAATTTTTTCGGAGGTTGTGGCAATGGTCCCACGATGTCCATTTTCCATTTTATGAAGGGCCATAGAGTAAGCATTGAATATAAGGGTTCAGCAGGCTGATGCCACCATCGAGCAAAACACTGGCATTTCTCACATTTTATTACAAAATCTGTTGCATCTTATTTCATATGAAGCCAGAAGTAGCCAGCTCTTAACAATTTTTGAACCACATGTCTCTCATCCTAAAGATTTTCGTAGTGGCCTTCGTGGACTTCTCGCATCAAATAATTGGTGTCTTTCGAGCCCAAACATTTGGATAATAGGCCGATATAGGTTCTTCAGTACAAATTATTTGACACAATGAAATATGTGGCAACCTTGTTTCTAAGCTTCCAAGATCTCTACTTTTCTTTTGGCAATGTTTCATTATGCAAATAATCAATGATTTCACCATGTGAATCCTGAACCAGACGAGTCGTGTCCACCTTGTCTCGATGTTGGTATATGATGGAGTAAAATAGATGGACCAACAAATTTTCCTCAGATTTAGTGACATTCGAAGCCTCCTCGAGCGTAGCAAGGACATCAACTTCGACATTCTCTTCTTGGGGTATTTGAGTGGATTTCCATTCTTGGAAATTACCAAAGAGGGAATTAATTTTTTTCAGGAACTACATCATCTGCTACCGAGCTTTGTATGTCCCTTGATTGACCACTAACTGTGAGTCACTTTTCAATTTTATATGTTATGCTCCTAGTTCCTTGGCTAGTTCAAGACCTACGATCACAACCTCATACTCCCTGCGTTATTAGTTATAAAGGGGCATTTAGTGGCCGGCCGTACCGTTTCTCCAGTAGGAGTGATAAGTACGATGTCCAATCTGGCCCCTTTAGCACTCGAGGAGCCATCTGTGCATAGGGTCTAGAGTCCCGGTTGTGTTCCGGTAGCTTTAATCACTTCTTTCTCATCCTTTGATAATAGACTCGCACTAAAGTCAGTGGCAAATTCAGCTAGGACTTATGACTTGATAGCGGTGCATTTGGATATGTTATATCAATTGAGCTTAGTTCAGCTACCTATTTGGCAAGCTGTCCAGAGAGTTCCGATTTTTGAAGAATATTTCATAATGGGAAGGTGGTCACCACAAATATAAGGTGACATTGAAAGTAAGGCCTTAGTTTTCGAGAGGCCATTATCAGTGTTAACGCTAATTTCTCCATGTGAGGATACCTGATTTCGGCATCTATAAGTTCCTTACTAACATAATATATTGGAGATTTCGTATCTTTGTCCTCTCGTACCAGCATAACACTTACAACAACTTCTGGTACAACTAAATACACCAGTAATTGCTATATTGGTCGCGACTTAGATAAGAGCGCCAGGTTGGATAGGTACCTCTTCAGGTCCCTTAGTGCTTGTTGACACTTGGGGGTCCACTAGAAGTCTTTCATCTTCTTTAATGCTACAAAGATTTTGTGGCATCTTTCCGAGGATTGAGATATGAACTAGTCGAGAGCTGCTATCCGGCTAGTTAGTCTCATCACCTCTTTCTAGTTCTTTGACACTTTTGGAATTTCCTCATTGGCTTTTACCTGCACAAGTCCAGCATCTATTCCTATTTGAGACTAGAAAATCAAGAAACTTGTGTGAGCCCACTGGGAAGGCATATTTATCTGGATTCAGCTTCATGTTGTATTTTAGGAGAATGGTGGATGCTTCCTGTAGTTGATCCAAATGTTCACCTGCTTGGATTGATTTCACCAGCATATCATCAATGTAGACCTTTATGGACTTCCTGGTATGATCTGCGAACATTTGGGTGACAAGTTTTTAATATGTTTCCCTGGTGTTTTTTAACCCGAATGACAGGACATTATAGTAATGTGTCCCCCATACAGTTATGAAAGTTGTTTTCTCATGATTCCTCGGGTCCTTTTTTATCTGGTTATATCTATAGTAAGCATCCAAAAACCTCGGTAGTTCATGTCCAGCAATAGAATCTATAAGTTGGTCAATATTTGGCATGGGGAAGGAATCTGTTAGATAGACCTTGTTGAGCTCTTTATAGTCGACGCACACCTCCATTTGCTGTTTTTCATGGGTAATACCACAAATTTGGCTAACCATTCTGGATATCTTACCTCTCGGAAGAACCTATTGTTAAAAATTCTGGCTACTTCTTCCTCCACAACTTTGAACCTTACGTACCCAATGTTCATATTTGTTTATTTAACCGCACGACAATTAGGATTGATATTTAGCTTGAGTCATTACTTCTGATGGATTCTCTTCATGTCTGCATGAGACCAAGTAAATCAATCAGCTTTATCACTTAAAAGTTCAATTAACTTATGTTTCTGTTCGGGAGTCGGCACCCAACCGATGTAAACCTTCCTTTCTGGCCAAATAGAAAGGACCACTTCCTCCAACTTTTCAGTAGTCGAGTTGGCAATGCTGGTCTTTTTAGGTTTCTTGATTCTATCATGCATGGTTCTTAAATGTGTTGCTATAGTTGCTTTTGTCTGCTTCTCCCTTGGGAATGGTAAAGGCAGCTGCAATTGAATTAACTTCTCGGGCTGTTCTATGTTCTCTATGTATTTCTCTAATTTCTCATGGTGAAGAGAATTTTATTACTTGATGCGAGGTTGATGGTACTGCATCTATGTCATATATCCATGGTCTCCCAGGATGACATTGTATGCCATATCTCCGACCACAAATTTGGAACAGGGTCTGTCGTGTTACTCTCTCTGAAAAAATAGTCAAGGTGATCTCGCCTTTGGTCATTTCACTAGAGTTGTTAAATTCGGAGAGTAGCAATGCTTTTGGGATGATTTGATCCACAATTTGTATCTCCTTAACCACTCGCATTTGGATGATATTGGCTGAGCTACCTGGATCAACTAATACACATCTAACATCAGTGACAATAATTCATAAAGTAATTATTAGTCCATCATTGTGTGCATGATTGGTCTATTTGTGTTGTCATCATTGAAAGTGATTTACTCTCCTATTAGGGTATGCTCGTACACTTCTCACAGGTGCTGGATATCTTTGAAAGCTTCTTCAAGGTCTTGTATGTGACATCGTTCACTGATTCGCCTCTAAAGATGACATTGAAACACTCGTTTCAGAGATGGAACCCAGGGTAGTTCTTCCTTTCTCTTATTTTTCATATATGTTTGCTTCCCTTTTTCACTAAAGAGTTCGGTGAAGTAGTCTTGTGGTTATGATCATTATGGAATTTGCACCGAAATTCCTGACTTGGTTTATTTGGGTCTATTCTCATCTCCTTCGACCATCTCACTTTGTCCCATATATCTCTAAGTACCGCCACTAATTTAGTGGTGCTAATGTTAAAGTTGTAGTCGACCAATTTTGGCTGGAGGTTATAGTCACTATTTTTTTATGTTTCCGGCTCCTTTCTTGCTCGATGGGGTGTCGTATCATTCCTGTGTTCGGAACTTCTTTCGTCTTTCCCTCATCTTGGCTTACAGTCGTTATCCCTATGCATGGGTCCTAAGTAAGGTTCATACCAGATTCTGGAATCCTGATGCCTGGGCTCATCTCGTCTACGAACTGCTTAAGTCTGAAGGTTACACCCAGTCATTTCCTTTGCTCCAGATCTTGGGAGTGCTGAGATAGTGTCTTCTAGTCGAAGTTTAGTATCGTATCTGTGGTACACATCATTCCATATTTTGACTGGGAACTCCTAGAGGCTTTTCTTCAATTTCTTGAAAGCTTCAAAACTGCTCGGGTTTAAGTTTTTTGTGAAAGCCACAGTGGCCCAGGTGTCCAAAACCTTAATAAGAGCATCATTTTCCTCTAAATTCGGTCGATGAAATCTTAGAGTGACTCCATTCTTCCTTACAAGACTTTGAAGAGATCCTCCACTTATTTCTCCACCTTCTGCACTCCGGAGTGTGCTTTGATGAAATCATCTACAAGTTCAGCAAAAGAACTAAAAAAAATTTCAAGTAAGTGGGAATATCAGGGTAAAACTCCCTTTATCAGGGTGTCTCCCAACTTCTAGAAGAGCACTGATCCTACTTCGTCCTTTGTGAGGTCATTTCTCTTGATCCTGTTTCTATAAGTCATGATGTGATCACGTGTGTCCCAACTTCCATCGTATTTTGGGATGTTCGACATTTTAAACTTCTTAGGAATCGGTAGTGGGACTGAATTTGGATTTCACAATTGTTAAGAGTACTTGATTATGTCGATCCCTTTAACAATTGGCGAACTACCGGGATCTATTCAATCCTCTCATTCTATTCATTGTCCTGTTGCTGCAGGGTTAGTATTAATTTTGTATTTCAACATTTTCAAACGTACCTGACCCTCCGATTTCGGAATTATCAGGAACTCCGGAAGCCTTGAACAATGAGTTAGGGGTACCCGTAACCGAATCCATTCCCATATGCAGGGTTGGCATGATTTTTCTATTGTTACTTCCCGTCAATACATTGAACATCATGCCCATTTGAACTCTACTACTAAGCCATAAAGGACTTCAAGGTTCCCTCCAAGCTGGGTTGATCCAAGGAATCACTCTGAGGCGTCATCCTCCGTGAATCCGATGGTGATGATTCGCTACGCTGTTCGGCAAAGCTGTGGTTCGGCAAGTCCGAATGGGAGGGGAAGTCCTTATGTTGTGACGTGCCTTTACTGGGTGTAGCTCCCTTGCTGGATGCCACTTCCTTGCTAGTTGGTACCTCCTTTCCCATAGGCAAGACCTGTTTTCTCTAGGGATTTATAGAGTGCCCCGGTTAACCACTAGGTTATGGTGCCTTACTCTGATCGGCTAGTTGAACACTTTTTTCGGTCATTTTGAGTTACAATATAGGAAGGGAATTCATAGATAAATAAGAGGCAAGCCCCGTAACGAGAACAAACAACCAGGATTTTGAGTCAAACGCTCAATTGCTAGAGTCCTATGGTGGACGCCAAACTGTTTAACCCAAAAATAGTTCCCGGAAAACAATTAAATTATTATTTAATGAGATCAGTAAAAAATGGTTCGAATCAAAGCTTAGTTGAATGAATCGTAGAGTTAAGCTAAATGAGCAATAAAGCAATTAAAATAATAAACAAAATCAAGAATAATCTTTTTGAGCTTCATAAGTAGGGGTACTTATCGGGTGGATCGGGCGGATCAACGATTTGACTTATCAATTATCGGATTATAAATATAATAATCCGCTATCCATCCAATTAGACAACCGGCGAATTGGTATCGGATTAACGATTATCGAGTGGTTTATTGACTAAACCAAATAGAAATTTTTTGAACAATTCTAGTCTTGTGAATACCAAACGGCCAAACTGCATAGTTCACTGTCTTTTATCATTTCAACTTACCATTCATAATCCTCAGTATTACTCAATGAAGACTTGTCATGGAATACATAGAACAATCTTTGAAATAAATTTTTTGAACACTCAGTGAAGATACCTCAGTCGCTGCACCCAAATGAAGCAGTAACCTTAATTATCAAGCCAAATAACATAACTGGAGCAGAGAAGAAAGGACTGTGATCACTTTCCATTGGCCATTTTTTGATCACAGCATCTTGTTGCACTTTCTTTATTCTAATGTATATGTTGTTCTCATATCCAATATATACATAGTATACTGTGGGATTTATTACGCTGGAACAAACTTTTGAATACTCAATGAAGGTAAACGTGTAAATATAAAAATTGTTAGCGGGTTAACGGTTTATCCGATAAGAAAATTAAATAATCCTTCCCTAAACTGTTAAGACGTTAATTATAAAATCTCAATCCGTTCACCATACATTACCCCAATAACCCAATACCAATAAGCCAATAAGTCATCGCTTCGATTCAGTTAACAATTACGGTTCCATTTTGAACAGCCTTATTCATAAGGTCCACGATGCTTGTAAAGTAAGAGAGATTGGCTGTCTAGACTGGCTAGAATACAACAACTTTGGATAACGGGTAAGTTAGAGAAAATTGAGTGAGTCCCAAGTAAAAGGGAATGAGGGTATTTATAGCTTAAATCTTATATTTGCATGCTCATCTCGCTTCCGCCCATCGCTCTAGGTGGTTAATAACTTCTGAGTTACTCGCCATTTGTGGGGAATATCAGGTGTAGGGGATATGAGTGGATCCCTAATATTTCAAGGACAGTTGAGGACCAAGTCAAATCATGAGCTATTACTTCACTGATGGATCCCCATAACTATCTTTGAGGCGCTTCTATTGATTTTATAAAAGATGGGGCAGTAAAAATATTAAAAGTATTGATTAAAAAGTCTCTCAATAACTTTTTATTAAGCATAACAAGGTTTTAAATGGCCAATTAGGAATAAAAAATCCACATAATTTAAAATTCAAAAAATCTAAAATATCTCAACTAACTCAAACAATCTAATAAAAATTTAAAATTGAAATTCATCCTAAAATTAAGCAACTTATTCTACTAAAAAAGTTACTGCAGTAACTGAAAGCAACAAAATTTCAACACTCCTCATTTGCTTCAGTAACTGCTATTTAAAAAGTTGCTCCTCCTCATTCTTGCTTCTGTCGTTTGTCCTTGAGTATTGTTTTGAGCAGCGCTGAAATTGCACACTTTTGTAGTGCAGTTATTTTTCTTCTTTATTTTTTGTCTTATGGTTTTGTGCATAAAAAATATCCTTAATGACCTTATCTTATCTGAAATCTCTTTTGAAAGTATTTGATTCTGGACAATGATAGAATTTTCAGGGATTGCTCGTAAGGATTGTTCTTCCATTACAACATTAAATCATATGTTTTAAGATATGATTTTATTTTCACTTAGTAAATCCGATAGTTTTCGCTAGTGAAAGTTTGTGGGCCATTCAAAGAGATACTGTTGCTTGCCATCTTTGCAAAAATGGGTTTCAAAATTGATATTGGTGAAAAATGATTTGGAAGAATTCACAGATCCCGTAAGACCAATAAAACTCTGATATCACTTTGCTTTTTTAAAATACGAGGCAGCAAAAATATTAAAAGTATTGATTGAAAAAGTATCTCAATAATTTTATTAAGCATAACAAGGATTCAAATAGCCAATTAGGAACAAAAAATCCACATAATTTAAAAGTTAGAAAACCTAAAATATCTCAACTAACTTAAACAATTTAATAGAAATTTAAAATTGCAATGCATCTTAAAACTAAGCAACTTATTCTGCTAAAAAAGTGACTGCAATAACTGAAAGCAACTAAAGTTCAATAGCTTCACCGAGACATGACTCTCGTCTCCCTGGAAAGGAGTTACCGGGTCAGAGACACTTCCGGCGAGGATAGAGTTCTGGTACCATTTTATTCCAATGATAAAACCTATTCCAAGCAATGTCGTGTCGAAATGCAATTTATCCACGTGTCAAAGCCAAATTTTACAAATACAAATATTTAGCCGAACTTCAAATATTATGATTATGGTGTGCGGACTAGCTTATTTGCTATTAGCAAGTAAAAACACTTCAAAAAAAATTGAAGCGCCAAAGTACAAAAAAAAGAAAGAAAAAGAAATGACATGTAAAACCTATACTCTACCGTTAATATTATTTTAAAAATTAGTTTATAATTTATATTGATATTGTTTAAAAGCATATACGTTTTAAGTTACAATTAATATTATTTAAACGAATTTCGTTTAATATATATATTATTAGTGACTCTCATTAAGTTTTCATATTTTATTTATTTAAGATTTTTCATCTTTTTATTTAGATTTGGTGAGATTTGTGAAAGAAAGAGTTTTGGAGAAATAATGGGAAAAAGACAAGACGAAGGAGAATGAAATAACCTTCTAATGATTGATTTCCTTTTGAAATGAAAAGGGTATTTTTATAAATAAAAATTATTGATAAAGAATTTTGTCTCGAATTTCTATTACTTTATCTCTTTTTGCTTAAGCTTCTTTCAACAGCAGACAAACTGTTGCTCAAGGCTATTTTCTTTTTCGGCTAAATACCTCAAAAAATGAAAACAAATGTTTTTAGCTTCCTAAGTCTTAGCAAAACATGCTAGTATTAGTTTGTAAAATTGGAGATTTTTTCAAAACGGTTTATCCCAAGAAGAAAATACGTTGCTAGCAATTAAATAATAAGTATTACATTAACATAGATGTATCAATAATTAGTTAGATAACATTAAAATGTAACAAAATATTCATACAAGTTTAGAAAACGATCCGCCCCATAGTACATAGAGAGTATAAACAACTAGTTATGTGCGATTTCAGTAGTCACATCAACATAGGCTGCTGCTTAAATGAAAAACCATAAAAGTTTAGGTATTTAGCAGAAATCATAGGTTATTTATGTGATTTTAGTCTTTGTAAAGAACAACTTAAGAACATGTAGAAGATGTTGGTTGGTACAATGACAGTCTGAATAAGTAACACCTACTTTGAAAAGAGAAACTCACACTCAAACTACAATTTAAAGCTAAAGTAACCACATCCAAATAGAATAAAACATACCTCCTTAGTTATACCAAAGAAGCTAAGAATACATCGATTATCCTATTCCTAGGCCGTAGCAATAGCCATCCACCAGTTACAACTTACAATTTGCTTGAGAATTTTAAAACAACTCTAAGCATTACCCCAACAGTCAAGTCAACGTAGCTTTCTTTATTTCTTCTGAAGCCATAGTTACAGCTACGACTGAAGGCGAAATACTTTCAGGCAAACGGAGATGCATTACTCTACCACTAACTATCTCAGCTCCAGCAAAATGATTTTAATGTTCTCCAAGGACACAGCATCGCAACACTGATGGAAATATCAAATTTTCCTTGTCACAAGTCTTCAAACATCTTAAAGATATCGAGACACAGAATTTCAACAAGAAAGCTGCCATTTCAACAAAAACTATATCCACGTACACATTAGTCACATTCACTTTGTACAACTACAAAGATCTGAAATATTACGAGAATGTCAAGTTTTTACATTAACTGCACCAGTGAGAACTCCATCATTGTTAAAGGCCATATTTCAAGCGAAGTGCACCGAAGGTTGCAGTGTGCTCCTCGGCTCCCTTACAGAAAACCTCATCCCATATCTTGACAAGTTCTGTTTAAGATGTAGAAATAAGTAAAAATAAATTGTAATATGCAACATAAATTTAATGCACAGGGTGCACTCATCTAGCCCAATAAGATTTAAAAAGGAAATCATGAAGATTGGTGGAATTATGCAGGAAAATAATGTTCCATGATGATATTCCATAGCATGTGTCTCATACTGCTACACTTAAATCTCTTCACTAAGTAGTGGAATGATGTGGATCATTATTATGCAAGGGCTTTATTGCTTACATTAGTACGAAGTAAAAACATGTAATTACACGAAATAAAAATGCAAATCTATATACTCAAGAGATATACCAGCTTTATCAGTGGATGAAAGGCACATGATAATCATGTCGAACCTTGGGACCTTTGTAAGATTTTCCAGGTATCTAATTGCTAAATCCATATCTTCACTGGTGAATAGAAGGAGAGAAAACATGTCAAGATTAACTATCTGCAAACTCTACTTGAAGATTCCACCTAAATGTATCCCATACTTACAAGGAAAATGTGGCAACGCATCTTACAATGTCCATGAGCATCGGAGCAGACAAGGCATTTTTAAATATTTGGGGTAACGTTGCAGGTGAAGTGACCTGAACAGAGAAAGCAGGTCTAGCTTACTGAAACAGATGAGAAATGGAATAGAGGTCCGACTGTTTTAACACAGATTTGACCAACAAATACAAAGAATAAAAGATGAAGACAGAAAGTTAGACCTTCAATAAATGAGTTTGCAGATTACGATCACCAGAAAGTCCTCGCCAAGAAACCTCAAACTGATACGCTGAATTTGGTGGTGCAATTTTTTTTGCAGCTTCGGCCTTGGCAAGACTAGCTGCTCGAGCAGCAAGCTCTTGGACAGATTCCTTGAGTTCTTGCTTGCTGTTTTTGTGCGTTCTCTGCAAAAATAAGTGATAAGTGACACCAACAGTATGTGCATGATAAGAATATTAGCATAACAGAAAAGAGAGAATAATAGTATGATATTGCATGATAAGAATATTAGCATAACAGAAAAGAGAGAATAATAGTATGATATTGCATGTAAATGAAATACAGACCATTAAAATACTTTCCGATAGTCATAAATAAATTCAGACACTTGGAGGTACTAACATTCAAAGTTATACCATATGTGAGACTTCAGTAAGGGATATGTATTCTTGAAAACGCTTACTTAAAACATAAAATACTCAAGAGCCTTTCAGAAACACAAGCGAGATGAAACCTTAATATGATCTTAATTCTTAACGTTAGTTTGCAAAATAGTAGAACTACTCTTGAATAGCCCCACCAAATACTTTCAACAAATTCCCTATGACGAGTGTGATGATTGTGCATACTTAGGTTCCTGAATATACATGGCATGTTCTGAATGTGGTAGATGTTTCTAGAGCAGAAAAGTGCATAAGCTAGCAAGTGGAGATAGCTTTATGCATGGGAAAACAAACTGAACAAGCATCTGACTACAAATTAATTCTATGTTGGTGATTGAAATTGATAATGACTTGACTTATTCAATAAAAAAAATGATATTGGTTTAGTCTTTGTCATCATGAACCTGGATTATGAATACCACTGTGAAAAAGGCTATGAGACATGACCACTAAGTTTTTGATAAACAACACTATATACTCTTAATAAACCTTTTGACACATAACATTCTGTATGCTTATATGAACTAGAACCTTGCAATTATATTTTCCTGCCAGGGGGAAAGAGGTTGGAAAAGGA